>JBBPNX010000948.1:0-12301 GCA_038091155.1 Harrya chromipes
AGGAAATATTGAAGTCGAAGAAGATAACATTTGTCAGCAGTCCCGGAAGGACCGACGCACATCGTCAAGGTGTCAACATTTCTCCGCCCACACGTCCGAGTCGCTTCTTCTTTCGCTGGAAAAAATTTGTTCCTTTGAAGACCATAAATCATTTGGCACGATCGCGAAACGACTGTCTTCTGATCTCGAAATGTTGGTTGGGTTTCCTAATACTGGAGCGAATAAGACGGTGCGCTCTCACAAAGCCGACTTTATATAATTGACAACACACCTTCAGCTTCAACTGTAGAGCCGATTTCTATTCGATGACCCTACACGTGCCATAGGGTCTAGGTGTGGGAGAGCGCTCCAAGATACCTTATCTGAGCCGGAGAGAGAGCGCCACACTTTATCCCCCAACACCAAGAACGACCTGAGACCGTCTATAATACCACAATGGGTACGTACAGATTTCGTGAAACAGTCACTTAGAATCCAGAGTCTTGACAGTTCACTATGATCTAGGTGCAAAGGCAATCGAACTCACAACTCAAAGGAATTTAATGTGTGTTGCTTTCAAGCCAGATGGTGTCCTTGTGGGTGCGGACACATCTGGCGCCATCCGTCAGTGGAGGGTCGATGATGGAGTGGAGGTCAGTCCTTCGACGATGAAATTCAATGGGACTGTCTACGCTACCGTTGTGTCGGCGGATGGTCGATGGATAGTGACCAGTGGTTCAGGAAGCTCCGTCGTCGTCTGGAGTGCAGTCACTCACCAACAAGTACTCGAGGTTAGAGACCATGACACGCATGCGAGTTATGTCTGCACAGTCGATGTTTCAAACGATTCCAAACTATTTGCCTCCGGATCCCATGACAAGACTGTCCGGATCTTCGACATCACTTCTGGCACCAGACTTATCCCTCCTCTGTGCCACAATGCTTTTGTCATCGGTGTCAGATTTTCTCCCGACACAAGTCAAATTGCTACAGCCACACAGAGTTTTCCATTCGTTGGCGTCTATAATACCTACTCTGGAGACAAGCTTTTCGAAATCCCAGTGAGTATTATCTGGGCGCCGACCACTCCGCTTGCCTGGTCCAGTGATGGCCAGCAACTCTTCGCTGCTTCACCGGGCAAGATTACCCGCCTTGACACATCTACATCTTCTCATTCAGAGTGGGCCATCCACGACAACAACAGTGGGCAAGTGTCTATCGTAATCACTGGCAAATTCATTGCATGCTCTGCTGGTTCTTCAGTCTCGTTTTGGGATCCTTCTTCCCGCGAAGAGATAAGCCGCATTCACCATGCTGCACGTGTTACTTCCATTGCTATCTCTCGCGATGGGAGGTACCTCGCGTGTGGACACGACACGGGAATCACAGTTCACATACTGCAGGAAGTTCTACCCCAGCGTTACCTTCATGCACCCGATACGCCCCCGGTTTCTCAGCTTCCACTCATGCGAGTCGGCGAGACTGTACTCAAATCTTTGATGGCGGGCAATCCGATAGCGACAGAGTCAGTATTATCGGACGAGATCGCTGAGTCATTGAATCCAAGCCACGAAGCGCTTGCAACTAGGGCACTCATACGGGCACACCTAAGAGAATGGAAAACTGCAGCTGAGGACGCTGAGATGGTAACGTTGCATCCCTCGCTTTAATAGCCATATGTTTACCTCCATCGTGCAAAGTCCCTCAAGATCAAGCGATCACCAATCGGCCAGATAGCTAAGTCCGTGGGACTTGCCGGTGGAGGTCAAGAAGAAGCCGCGCTTGAAGAGTTCGACTTGGCGTTTCACAGCTGCGATCCAAATGATATTGAGCTTCTCTTGGTCATTAAGGTGCGTGCGTAGCACATATTGTAAACAATGCACTGAAGATGTGTCTCACATAGTCCGTCCTCGCGTTCGTATGCAATAAACGTAAAGAAGCAATATCACGCCTTCATGGCTTGATTGATGCTGTTGTTGGTCAAGCGACAGGAGGCTACTACTTTCAGGTGCGTACACCATGCAAATCCAGTGGGAAAAAATTGTTTCTAATGTTCTCAATAGGTTCTTGGGAATATGTACCTGAAACAAGGGGAGTACGAAGATGCCGTTCAAACACTTGGCCTTGTGAAGGTGCCTTTCACCCCCGATGAGCGAGGTCCTTTAATGACGATACACATTGTACGTTTTCCTTCGGTGGTGCAGTGTTTACCTATGCTCAGTCGCTTCAAAGATATTCAACTGGCATTTCCAGAACCTCGTGTCCGTCGCATGGCAACGCCTCTGTGAAACATTGTATTTCTCTGGATCCATAAAGGAGGTTGGAGAGACTCTTCAAAGGATGGTTGCCCTATTACCCGAGGACGAAAGAGAAGCTGAACATGGTCAGATCCTGCAAGAGATTATAACGCGTTCGCGCGAAGTGACGCTACTTGGGTGGACTGGCAAGTCATCCAACCGTAACAGCTGCCTTCCTAACTCTCCAGCTGTTTATGGTCGAACCGCACTTGTTCTTCCATCTCTGGGGGGTGAGGAATTAGGAAGGCGAACTACTGAGCCACGGACTATCTTTCCCCTCGTTGATGCTGTGGCGACTTACGGTTGCATTACCCGCTTGCAACCGGCACGGTTCGCCCACTTCCGCCTGTTTCTGCCATGCATCGTGTTCCGCGTGAAAAGGCTCAGGAGAGAGGAAGGAAATGTCTATCGTGCAGAGACGGCTGCACTTGGTGACGTAGAGTTCACAACGGCGGACTCGCTCCTGCTGAAGGAAGCGCGAAGACTTGTCCTCGTGAACCCATGGATCCATCTTCTTCGCGAGGCCCATGGTGGCATCATATGGGAAGAGGACAGTTCGGACTCGGATGCAGAATCGAACACGGATGTGGAGAACGTTGCGAAAGCAGACCGTGAGTTGGTGCACATCTCGACGATCGAGGAAGCCCCGACTACCCCCTCAGACACGGACACGGACATGTACACGCGGGCCCTGCAGTTGATCGCACGTTTGGGATAACCTTTCAGTGCGCTGTTGCTCTTGAAGCAGTCAGATGGTGCGTATAAGTGGGTTGCTGCTGATAATGAGATCTCCATTCGCGGAATGGGAAACAACGTCCCAAGGGATATCCGTGTGGAGGTATTGGAAGTAGTGTAATGTCTTTGGTTTGTCCGCTTTCTGTCTATGTACCTCTGCTTGTTCATATCACTTGTGGCTTGAGGGGACTTGTCTTGACGTGATTCTGCTGGCCGCGATTGATTGATCTTTCCCGTCCATGTCCAAGTCTTGACTTCACCGGGAGCATACTGAGTTGGTTTCCGGATTCAGAAGTTTCCACACAAACATCGTAGATAATTTGTCTTTCATAGTGTATGATCAGAGCGAGTCACTGCCGTCTGATCTCGGCTAGTGCAAGGTCTTTGGACAAGCGATGCAAGCGAGAGGCACCACGAGCAACCCGCAGTGCTCGTCCGTTTCAGCGCACCCACCCACCACTCCCTGGGCCTCCATATCCATTCCGGCTCCTCGCAGCTCACTTCCCCAGGGTCTGGGGCACGCGATCCCGTCCGCCAGGTACATGCTATCTGCGAGGTTTTCCCACCTAGTACCCTCGCAGCTCACGCATACCCGGCAGCTGCCGGAGAGCGCAAAGCGCTCTCCCACTGCCTTCTCCCTCTCATCCCACCGTCTCCCTCTCCTCACGGCTCAAAGGAGCGACTTCCAAAGACTTGGACATGAGTGCGCACAAATTTCGCAAGACTATCTCTCAGAAATCAGAGTCTTGATGTTTCACCCTGACCCAGGTGCAACGACAATCAAAATCACGAGTCAAAGGAATTTAACGAGTGTCACCTTCAAGCCAGATGGTGTCCTTGTCGGTGGAGACGAGTCTGGTGCCATTCGTCAATGGAGGGTTGAGGATGGACTTGGTGTCAGTGGTTCAGCGATGCAATTCGACGGGATCGTCTATGCTGCCGTTGTGTCGGCGGATGGCCAATGGATAGTGACCAGTGGTTTAAGAGGCTTGGTCATCATCTGGAATGCAATCACTCACCAACGAGCAGTCGAGGTCAGGGATCATGATGTCCATCCAGGTTATGTCTGCGCAGTCGACGTGTCAAGCGACTCCAAACTGTTCGCCTCTGCATCCCATGACACGACTGTCCGAATTTTTGATATCATCTCTGGCGCGAGACTCATCCCTCCTCTGCAACACCCGGCCCGGGCGATTGGTGTCAAGTTTTCTCCAGACGCAAGTCGAGTTGCTACAATCACGTATGCCCATTCATTTTTGGGGATCTATAATACTTGCACCGGAGATAAGCTGTTCGAAATCCCAGTCACTGCCCAATGGTCGCCCACCACTCCGCTTGCCTGGTCCGCTGATGGCCAGCAACTCTTTGCCGCTTCAACAGGCAAGATTACCTGCTTTGACACATCTACATCCTCTCGCTCAGAGTGGCCCATTCACGACAACAACAGCGTGCAAGTGTCTATCGTAGCAAACGGAAAATTCATTGCATGTTCTGCCGGTTCTTCCATCACCTTTTGGGATCCTTCTTCACACGAACAGGTAGGCCAGATCGTCAACCACGAGACACCAGTTACTTGTATCGCTATCTCTTTCGACGGGAGGTACCTCGCATCTGGACATAGCACGGGAATCACAGTTCATAAACTCCAGGATTTTCTTCCCGAACGTTACCTCTCTATGGTTTCCTATCGTCCACTCATACGAGTGAGTGAGACGGTGATGAAATCATGGGTGCTCGGCAAGCCTGCAGAGACCAAGTCAATATTGTCAGACGAGATCGCACAGTGTTCCAGTCCGAGCCACTACGCATATGTAGCCAGGGCACTCGTGCGAACACACTTGGGAGAATGGGAAACCGCAATCGAGGACGCTGAAACGGTAACACTACATCCCCCTACGGTTTTCCCATATTTACCCACGTCTGCCCAAAGTCTCTCAAGATTAAATTGTCGCCTATTGGCCAGATCACAAGGTCTGTCGCCCTCGCCGGTCATGGTGAACAAGAAGTTGCACTTGATGACTTTGACTTGGCGTTTTGTGACTGCGATCTACGCGATACCAAGCTTCTCTTAGTCATTAAGGTGTGTGCGTAGCATAACCCCATACGAATGTGGGGAAGACATGTCTTATCTAGTCTATTCTCATGTTTATGTGCAACAAACGCAAGCAAGCAATATCACGACTTCGTAGCTTGATCACTACTGAAGATGAAACGACCGGCGGCTACTATTTCCAGGTGTGTACACCTACGACGCAAAGAAAACCTCATTACTAGTATTCTCGGCAGATTCTTGGCAATATGTACTTGAAGCAAGGGGACTACAAAAATGCAGTTCAAACACTTGGCCTTGTCAAGAACACTCTTACTACCGCAGAGGACGGTCCTCTAGTGACAATCTCTATGGTGAGTGTTGCTTCAACATTCTGTTGTCACGTATACCGACTTTGTGCAAAGATATTCAACTGGAACTTTGAAAACCTCAAACTGATCGCATCGGCCCGGGAGCGACTGTGTGAAGCTTTGTATGCCACTGGATCCATGAAGGAGCTTGGGGAAACTCTTCTCGAGATGGTTAACCACTTGACCGAGGACGAAAAAGAAGCTGAACATGGTCAGATCTTGCAAGGGATTATAACGCGTTCGCGCGAAGTGACGCTACTTGCGTGGACTGGCAAGTCGTCCACCTGTAACAGTTGCCTTCCCAGCGTTCCAACCGTTTATGGTCAAACCATGTTTACTCTTGTGCCCCTTGAAGGAGATGAGTTGAAAAAGCGAACAGCAGAGCTACGAATCATCTTCCCCGTCGCTGATGCTCTGGTGACATATAGTTGGATCACACGCTCTCAACCGGTACGGTTCACCCACTTTCGCCTGCTCTTGCCATGCATCGTGTTCCGCGTGAAAAGACTCCAAAGAGAGCAAGGAAACGTGTATCGTGCAGAGACGGCTGTACTTGGGGACGTAGAATTCACGACGGCGGACTCGCTCCCGCTGAAGGAAGCGCGAAAATTCGTCCTCGTGAACCCATGGATCCATCTTCTTCGCGAGGCCTGCGGTAGCGTCATATGGGAAGAGGACAATTCAGACTCGGACTCGGACTCGGATGCGGATCGCGGTGCGGAAGCAGATACTGAATTGGTGCGCGCCCCGATGATCGAGGAAGTCCCGACTACTCCTCCGGACACGGACACGGACACGCGTGCCCTGCAGTTGATCGCGTGTTTGGGACAACCTTTCAGCGCGTTGCTACTCTTGAAGCAGCCGGATGGAACGTACAAGCGGGTCGCTGCTGATCATGAGATCGCCATTCGTGGGATGGGAAATAACGTCCCAAGGGATATCCGTGTGGAGGTATTGGAAATAATGTAATCGCCAGACATCGGAGTCTCAGAATCTGAAGTGGACTTGGTGAATTGAGTTTATATAAATACTATGGAACAGGCAAGTCCGTTGGAGAAGCATAGATTTCGAGTGTGCCAGTCTAACGCGTATTTCTACCTTGCTCGACGAGGCACCGACAGTCTTTTACCAGCCACCCAGTGTATTTTCGTCAATCCTCGCCTCGACTATAATCATGAAGCGACAGGCCAACTGAATGTGCCAGTACTGGAGTCTGTCACGGTTAGAGGAGTACAGTAAACATCTGAGTCGTGCGACCGTTTACATGCCGCATCAACAAATTCCCACGGCACTATAGTTGGTTTCTTGCGCGCTGAGCTTAGAGTCCACACTGGCAGAAACCAGTCTCGGTCAGTATCTGCTTCATCGTGTGCTCCGTCTCTTGCTGGTTGTACTTATGTAGCAGCCTAGGAATGACGTCCTCGACGAAACAAAGTCACAAGTCGGTTCATTTAAATATTCCTTTTCATCAACCTTGATCATCGACAGTAGCACCGAGGCACCCAACATACGCCCGCTGGAGGAGACGACTTTTAGGAAATAATGCAGACCAGACAGTGTTTCGAGACGGCACAAGTAAAAGATGGACATAACCAAGTTACACTCACCAACACGCGATATCGGGGACAATAAGTAAGTGTAAACGCACTGGTTCCAGTTTGTTTCGATGACCAATGGACGTTGGGGTGGATCTCAGATCCAGAGGTGGGTCATTCGGATCATTCTGTTTGACTGACGAACCGGTTGAAACGTTTAGCCCGAAGGAGCACAGTGGGAAGCCTGAGCCCGGGAGGGAGGAGCTGCCAGGGATACCGGCAATATGAATAAACAGTGGCGGCTTAGTGGCGGCGATACTTGATAGGGCCGCTCAGCATTCGGCAGGTTTGGCCACAACGTGATACCTGCTGTCTGTACCAAAGTATTCTGTTTGTTGGACTGCCTCCTCACGGTCTGATGCATTTACAGTCACAGCGAGGGCGAATAAACCCCATCGCGTAAAGCTCGCTTCATGTTAGAGTCTGTATCCCTCGGAGGTATTATTGTATCGCTATCCACTTGCATCTCTCTCTCTCTATATCTCATTACTTCTTTGATCCCCTTTTTAATCTCCTTGCAGTCAAAATGTCCGGGAACGACACCCAACCCTCGTACCCACCTGAGCTCTTGAATGAGTACACCATTGGATTCGAGGCTAGTGCATTGGGTTGTATCCTCTATGGTAGCTATTCCTGAAGCTCGCTCCCTTTCCGTGGCTCATTTATGCTCCGTTTGTAGGCATTTATCTCGCCATTGCAGGCGTAAACTTGGCCCTCCTTCGCAAAAGGAGATATAGAATCCTCTTGTCGTTCACCCTCTTCCAGCTCGTGGTCACTACGTTTTATCTAGCCATCTCGCTGTACAGCGAACCAACACAGTTTTTGTCAATATTCGGGTTATTCGGTGTCAACACCTTTGATGCATTATCACCCTGGAATGCTGTCGCCCGCGACGGTGCATTCCTCGTCAATACCTGGGCCTCAGATGCTTTTCTCGTCCGTATCTTTCGTCTCGATGCGCATACACGAGATACTGAATAGAGTGTCAGCTCTATCGATGCCATGTCATATGGCAAGGCAACAGGTCTGCGGTTGTCCTTCCAGCATTGATATACCTCGCTACCATCGGTACTTCCATCGGTTGGCTCATTGTCGATTCCGTTCCCGGCGCCACCTATAGCACGCAAGATGTTCAAGTTGCTGGCACCGCCGTCTTTTCGTGTTCCGTCGCGATGAACATCACTGCGTCCGCTCTCATCTCGGGACGGCTCCTGTTCTACCGACGGGCCATTTCCCGGGCAGCTGGGTCGTACCAAGGCCGGTTTTACCTCGGTTATATCGCCATGACACTTGAAAGCGCAGTATTGTATACCGTGTCTGTCATCATCACATTGGTGACGCTCGCAACCAATAGTTCGCTCCAAACACTCTTTTTCTCCATATTGGCGATCGTTCAGGTAGATGTCGCTCACTTGCGGTCACTGGAGGTTTGCTTACTGATGCTTTCGTGTCTGGTGATTGGTGCGCAGGTTATTGCGCCCTCGCTGATCGTTTATCGGATCGCGCGCGGGATTTCGTTTGAGACAGACAGCTATGGGAAGAGCACGATGGGCACAATTCGTTTCGCATCGGACACTCTACGTGGACAGACCCGTGTGCACGACGTGTCGGATGTCTCCAGGACCATGCAACTCTCAAGGCGCAGCACCAAGCCGGACCTAGAAGGCTCCAACTCGTTTAGGCACGAACTTGGCGAACTCAAAGGGGAGCAGGTCTAGACCTCATCCCGTCCACGAGCGTACGCATTGGTGATGCGCCGATGACCAACAGAGGAAACCGCGCTTCAATGGTTCTGCTAGCTTTCGTTTCATCACTGTTGCCATCACCATCAACAGAGTTCATTCCTATGCAAGAGCCTGAGACCCGTGGATATTTCGGATCTTTTTGTTTCAAGCTTTGATGATCATGCTCGTTTCTCGTTTCGGAGCCGAATACAAGGGTAAGGAAGGACCGAGGAGAACGGGCGCAGCATCTTAAGTAATGTATGCATCTATCTATAATACACGTCCACTGTACTGTCCTACACCGAGCGCGCGAGCGGTACTGGGCACTGGACAGTGGGGACATCGATACTTCGACAAGGCCGCACTGCGTTCAGTCGCAGCGGGACGTCATGGACCCCGCTGCCAGTGGTTATTAGGGCAATAATGTATCAGTGGATGTCGTAGTAACGATGGTGATGTGCGCTGATTTTAGTGACGCCGGAAGAACTCCTTTTAGTCGTCTCATTGATCTGATGCGGTCATTAGTGGAAATTACACAAACTTCTTGTGATTTGGTTTGGTTTGTGGTTCGTTGAGTGCGTGTGGAGAACGACCGAGACACCAGATGGCACGCTGCATACGTCAAACACCTTGGACAAGGCTTTGCGGTCACGACGCGAGACTCAAGACCGCTGAGAGAGAGAAGGATGAACTCAATACTTATGTACCTTTTTCTCTTTACTGCCTTGCTCTCATGCCGTTCAATGATTCATCGTTCATCGTTCAGATTCGGTGCGAACAAAGTGGAAATTTGATATGTCCTTGCATAACAGCGTTGGCGTTGGGTGGCGGCCCAGGAGTCACACATCGTCGGCGTGAGTAGGTCGAGAAGAAAGATGGTACTTGTCTGTTCTTGAAATGAGGCAGTCGAAGTAGAGGTACTTGCCAGTGGTAACCAACTCTAATTGTCTATCCAATAAGTTTAGAGTCCGCCCTCGGTATTCGCAATTACCAGGGCTATGCAGTCTCGCAGCCTCATTTCATGACCGTGACGGACACCCAACCTCGTGAGCAAGCGCTACTCGTCCTGTAACTTCCATCTCGTCTACACCAACGTCAGATACATGTTTTCACTCTCAACACTCACCTTCGTCAAGTTGATAGTTATACTGCTCGGCTTGTTCAACATCACGTTCATGCTCAAGGGATCTCCATCTCGTACCGTCACGGAACCACGTCAAAGTACGTCCCATCCGGATACGATAGCACAAGCACAAATCTGATATGACATTCCTCAGTACACATCAAGAATTACCCTGAGCTCGAGCTACTCCAGCTCGACTTGCCCACCGCGGCCACAAACACCCTCTTCACCGAAGAAACAGCCCACTACCCTGTCGAGGGCCCACTCGCGGACCTCGAGTGGGCGTCGCTCCTGCCCAAGGGACTCCACTCGGTCGTGCTCATGGGCCCTGACTCGAATCCACGTCCATACGCTGTGACTATGTTTCACACTCTGCACTGTCTCGATCGCATCCGCCGTTCGATCGTCCAGCCAGCGAAAGATGTCCAAGGACGGTATCACGTCCACCACTGTTTCAACTACGTTCGACAGATGGTGCTCTGTGCTGCCAACACCCGGTTGAACCCCGCAACCGTACACCCGTCGGGAGGGTTGTCGGTCGATGGGATTGGATTGACGTATGAGTGTCGGGATTGGAACAAGGTGTATGAGCATTTCGAGGCGAACAGTGCATTGAATCGGACCATGTCATTTGCGCGATAGACGGTGCAGTTTGACTTGATTGTTGGGAGTAAGTTATATGAAGCGTTTGCTCAATGTTCTCTTTTCTTTTGTCATCACGATTCGTGGCTCGAGTGCAACACTGGCAATCTTTAGACTTCTTCGGGGACGTGGTATGGTCAATTCTCGGTGAAATCCGTGGTCCCGTGTTCACATTCCCCCCACAGGCCGGCCCCCGAAAGCGTCTTTGGGTTGCCGTCAGATCTATAAACACACGGTGGATGGCAGATGCTGTTACACAGGATGTGGCAGTATTGCGCTCAATCCGATTCCGTCACTCGACATCACGGGCAGTGTTCAAAGTATTTTTGTCGTAAAAGTTCCCTCGCCAAAAAGGGTGTAGCTTGCTACTCTGCGGATGATCTGGCAAATACCGTGTATGCAAGCCCAATCACCGTGGCCATGCACGTGGTCGAAAAACGGAGATTGCGACCTCCCGTTGTTCTGCCATCATGCCATCAGATGATAGTATGGTCATCGAGCTCGTATGGATTACATACATTCTAGCCAATGCTGTGGCTGGATCTATGTCTTTTCCGCGATGTTGATCACATCAGCGTTCAAGGTTCGGAAATCGAGGCCTCGCCTCCAAGTGCGTCATGTGTTCGTAAGTTACAAGAACTCGGTGTGTGACCGGCAGAAGCTTTCCATGGAAAGGTCTGCTCCGCTCGTGTTGGATCATTTCCCGCATAGCACTGCCCAATGCTGCATGCTGCGAGGAATCACGCATTCAATATGGTAGGGTCTGCTCCGCTCGTGTTGGATCATTGGCCGCATAGCACTACCCAATTCTGTGCGCGGCGAGGAATCACACATATAAAGACGACTCACCCCACCGGTTCGATCTTGCCAACGCCAAATTCCCAAAGTTTCTTCCTTCTTGCGTGGACGCCAATCATGCAATTACGGTCTGGTTCTACCTCGAGCTTTTTCAAGCCGTTGTTCACCGCGCTGGTTGTCCTCTCGGCATGCACAACTGCGGTACAAGGTATCGGTGAGTGAAAAATGGCTTCGCCATTCTTGCTCCCAGTGCTCAAGGCAAAGTGCAGCCATCAATATCGAAAGAACGCCTTCTGCCCTAGACACCGGTACGTCCGTGGCAATCCAAGAAAATGAAAAGACATTTTAATAGCGATGAATTGAAAGACCATCTCTCGACACGAGCGGAGCTACAGGATGATACGGCATGGTTTGCAGCAGCAGATCTCCTTAAATCGCGCGCTTCAGACATTGGTACGTCTACCGCGGTTGAAGCAACTGAAGGCCTCCTGATGACGTCGAATGACAGACACAGTTGATCTCTCGAAACGAGCTGAGCTACCAGACGACGCGGGATGGTTCGCAGCTGCAGATCTCGTTAGAGCACGTGTCGTCTTAGACGTTGGTATGTCCGTAGGCGTCCGGGCCAGTGACAGCTTCGTAACAACGACATATTACAGATCAAGACGATCTTTCGAAACGAGCAGAACCCCAAGACGATACGATATGGTTTGCAGCAGCGGATTTCGCAGCAGACAAAGACCGTCTCAGGCTCTCAAAGTGACAGGATGCATGAGAACTCACGGTGAACTTCGAGGTGAATAACTGCAGCGTCGCAAGTCGATGTGGATAAAGATTTGCAAGATGTGATCACAGAAATAACAGAGGGCGGGGCTTCTGTCGGAAAAATGACATACGAATCACTGGTGTATTCAAGCTGGACCTCGGCAATTATTTGGGTAATCTTAAAATATTATGTTTTTTGCGTCTCAGCAAGGATCATCGTTATTCACTTATATTGCGAGTATG
>JBBPNX010000949.1:0-12296 GCA_038091155.1 Harrya chromipes
GATTACTAATAGTGGATAGCTGTACGTATATAAGGCTTCCATGTAACGTAGCTAGATCCCCAGTTCTATCATAAACAATGGTTTAGTCCCAAAGACCTACCTTGTGGTTGTGAACATCCGATCCTTGTTTCCTTTTCCTTGTCACCAAAGGCTATTGGTATCCAAAGCCTAAACTACTCTTTTATCTATCGGTTTACGGTTGATTAGGGTTGAACCTAGCTTCCTCCTTGTCAGTCGGTCGGTCTTGACGGATCCATTACAGACGCCAAGGTCTTTACCAAGTTTGATGCCCATTGGGGATACAACAACGTCCGCATCAAAGAAGGCCATGAATGGAAAGCTGCCTTTATCACCCATAAGGGGCTTTTCGAACCCACCGTCAGGTTCTTTGGCTTCACTAACTCCCCCGCTACCTTCCAGCGTTTCATGAACGACTCCTTCCACGAAATGATTGCTGAAGGATGGTTGGTAATCTACATGGATGATCTCCTCATCTTCTCCTCAGACGACAAAACCCACGAAGAATGTACTCGCTGTGTCCTTCAACGGATGACGGAACTCGACCTTCACCTCAAGCTCGACAAGTGCAACTTTGGTGTTTCCGAAGTTGAATACCTTGGCATGGTCGCCCGCCCCGGCGAGCTTGCCATGGATCCCATCAAACTCTCCAGCATCGCAGATTGGCCGGAACCCAAACGTCTTCGAGATTTTCGCTCCTTCCTAGGCTTCGCGAACTTCTATCGTCGGTTCATCCCTGACTTCTCTACCCTCGCTCACCCCCTCATCGATTTGACAAAGAAATCCCAAGAATGGGTCTGGGAAACTCGTCACTCCGAAGCCTTCTCCACGCTAAAGAAGGCATTCTTGTCCAACCCCATCCTCTGCTTCCCCAACCTTACCCATCCCTTCGCCATCACCACCGACGCTTCCAAATATGTGTCAGGAGGCATCCTTTTGCAAACCAATGAAAACGGCAAGTGGAAACCCTGCTCCTACCTCTCACAATCCTTTGGTGCTGCCGAGCGCAACTACGACGTCTTTGATCGCGAACTCCTCGCAGTCATCTGTGCTCTGAAATCCTGGAGACATTACCTCCATGGACACCCTTCCCCTGTCATGGTCTTCACTGACCACAGGGACCTCACGTATTTCAGGCAGCCCCAAAACCTGAACCGTCGCCAGGCTCGCTGGCTCCTCGACCTTGCGGACTTCGATCTGCAATTCTCTCACGTCCCCGGAAAACTCCTCTCCAGCCCGGATGCTCTCTCCCATCGTCCCGACCACGTCTTTGACGAAACCGATAATCACGATGTCACCCTCCTCCCCAACGACCTCTTCAATGTCCGCCTCGTCGACACGATGATTGCAGACAAAGTCCGCGCATCCTCCGCCACTGACCCCCTCATCCTGCAACACCTCTCTGCCCTCGAAAACGACCTCCCTGCCTGCTATTGTAACTGATTCTCTGATTGGAGCTACAACGCAGGTATTCTCACCTTCCAGGGTCGTGTGTACATCCCTCCTGATGAGGAACTTCATCGTTCGATCGTGGCTCGCTGCCATGACTCCGTTTCCTCCGGCCATCCTGGCTATCTGAAAACTCGCCAACTTGTCTCCATGGAGTTTTGGTGGCCCGGTCTCGCCCACTTTGTCCGGAAATATGTTGAGGGCTGCGCTCCCTGCCAACAAATGAAGGCAAACACACACCCCACTGTCCCTCCGCTCTCCCCGATTCCCTCGTCCTGTACACACCCCTTCCAGCAGGTCTCTGTTGATCTGATCACTGACCTCTCCCTTTCCGGAGGCTTTGACTCTCTCATGGTCGTGCTCGACCATGGCCTTACGAAGGGGGTAATTCTGTGCCCTACATTGAAAACAGCCGACGCTGCAGGTATTGCTAACCTTTTCTTCCACAAGGTTTACATGTGCTTCGGCCTCTATGACAAAATCATCTCTGATCGTGGACTGCAGTTTGCTTCTTCCTTCGCCAAGGAGCTCGCACGCCTTATTGGCTACGACCTCGCCCACACCACCACTTATCATCCCCAATCGGATGGTGAAACGGAACGTGTCAACCAGGAGATCGAAACCTACCTTCGGATCTTCTGCCATGACAACCCTTCGTCCTGGACCAACTTCCTCCCTATGGCGGAATTCACGCACAACCACCACCCCCACTCAGTCACCGGCAAATCGCCCTTCTTCCTTATGATGGGTTTCGAACCCCGTGCCCTACCTTCCATCATCGCCTCTACCAACCTCCCTGCGGTCGAAGAACACCTCAAGGCGCTGTCAGCCGCACGCGATGAAGCCCTCGCTGCCCACGCTCTTGCCCAACAAGTAATGAAGTCCCGCTCCTCTTGTGGCTTCAAGCCCTTCGCCAAAGGGGACAAGGTCTGGCTTGAGGCTCGCAACCTCAAGCGAACCCTCACTTCGCCCAAATTCGCCCCCAAATGAGAAGGACTCTTTGTTGTCAAGGACATCCTGTCTCCGCTCACCTATCACCTCTGCCTTCCCTCCACCTGGCGGATAACAAGAGTAAGGGGTGCGACCTAAAGACGTGGGACGAAGGACAAAGGATGAGGACGATACCTCGGGTGGTCGCACGACAACCGGGAGTCTTCCTATGTTGGAAGACGACGAAGGAGCAAAGGGTTCTGGTCGCTAACCGGGAGACAGTCAAAGACTGGAAGGTCGACAATGTAGATGAAGGAGTCAAAGGAGGAGACCCAACGACGGACGTAGGAGGAGTCAAGTAAGCTCAGATAGATTGAGTGGATCAAGACTGAGGTTACATGGATGGGTATCTAAGGTTTATATACGTAAAGGCCCTTTAGGGCGGGCGGCGGAGTCATCTGGATATAAAAGGGAAATGACTCGTCATGACTCACAAGCACTGCTATGTGCAGCAACGGAGTAAGCAAGAATGACAAAGGGATGACGAAGTGATGATGAATCGTGCGAAGGGCACAGCATATGACATGAGCAAGATGAGTAAGGTAGAATGTCTGTGGAACACGATGGAATTAGTGAGGGTCAAGGGCAATTGCATAAGCGAGACCCGAATGGCTCATGCTGCAATGAAGACGAAGTGAAAAGAAAAAGTGAAACGTAACATTACCCCCTTACTAGCGTTGAGTTGCCAACGAAGACTGCAACGCCATCCTAGAAAACTCACAGATCAAATCCGTGATGAACTGGGGAACCGGTGATGTTCCCGTATCCAACGTCGTCGGTGGGGTCGTCGATGGGGGAAGGTTCCCGAAATGGGGTGGGAACCCGAAAGGGGGAGGAGGCTGTGCGTGCGCGCCGTAAGCGTCGAGGTGCAGGGACCGGGCGTGGTTGGTCTGGGGTCCGAAAGGACTGCTGGGTGGAGTTGGTCCTGCGGGAACATCCAGAAGAATTGGATGTCGAAGGAGAGGGGGTGTGGGAGCGTCGGTTAAGGGGACAAGCTCCCTGAGAATGGCCCCGGGCCCAATGGAGACAAATAGGGCATTGATAGTAGGGGCAGGCCGGACGATGATGTCCCAAGCGGCAGCAGGAGAAACAGGCTTCGTGAAAGCGGGGATGGGACGGGAGCAGCGGGTTACCGTTACCTGACCAATAGGCTTCGGCTCGTTCATAGAATTCCCCTTCAGCGGAGCCCACGGGGGAAGAAGAGGCGGAGGGGGTGTCTGGAGGGGAGCATGCGACGGAGACTTGTCGCGGGAGGCCGGGAATGCAGGGGATACGGGGACAAGGAGCTGTTGCTGCTGTTCACGCTGTTCACGAAGGTATCGGTCGAGATCGACCAGGAATTCGTCCATGCCTAGTTGATACATAGCATGGTAGAGGGCGACGCGGGTGTTCCTCTGTATGACAGAGAGGATAGACGACTGACGACGGGAGTGGTTGGACGGGCGGCGAGAGTTCAGGTCCTCCACAGTCCATTCTAGGTGTTCATTTTGTAGGTATGCCTGGTAGAGGGCGTGGAGTGGGGAGTCTAAGTCTAGGTAATGGGCGATGGAAGTCGCCATGTGTGAGTCCGTGATGAAACGGTGTAGCCTCTTGGCTACTTCGACGGTAAGGGGGACGACGCGCTGGCGGTGCACAGCGTGAGGAATATCAACACTGTCTACTGGAGAAACTGAGTGTGGAACGGGATCGGTAGAAGAGAGGGGGCCCCAGATGTACTCGGCACCATTGGAGTCCCAGCCTGCTTCGGCTTGGACGGGAGAGGGGAGATGAGGAGGCGATGGGGTCAGGGACGACTCGGTAGACGGGGTAGGTACAGAGGCCATGAGGCGGTCGAGGAGGCGGGTGGCAACAGGGGAAGCGAGGCCCAGGGGCAAGGTCAGGGACGAGGTGGTGGACGCCGAGACGGAGATGGCTGGCACGTCCGAGAGGCGGCCAAGGAGGGCGGGTGACGAGGTGGAAGACATGTCGAACTTGGTTTGGACGCGGCGGACGGTGACCGTGCGAGTGCGAGAGGAAGAAGACTGGGGGAAGAAATGCTTGCGGTGGACCTTTTTATAGGCCAGGACGACGTCGGAGGCATTTCCCAAATTGGATTCGGGTTCCCAAGAGTCTTCTTCCGCAGTATACCCTTTCCAACGGATCAGGAAGGAACGGCGATTGGGGGGACCGCGGTGTTTGAGAATCTTCTCAATTTCGTATTCCTCTTCTCTGCCAATGAGATCCGGTGGAGGTTTTGGGAAGTTCTTCCCATGAACGTCGTTTTCGCGATAGGGCGATAAGAGCGAAGCATGGAAGACCGGGTGGATCCGCCAAGTGGAGGGAAGGCGGAGGCAATAAGTGAGCGGAGATAGGACGTCCTTGATAATGAAGGGTCCTTCTCTTTTGGGAGTGAACTTGGGCGAGGTGAGAGTGTGTTTGTGGTTGCGAGCCTCAAGCCAGACTTTGTCTCCTTTGGTGAAGGGTTTGAAGCTGCGAGACGAGTAGGACTTCATCACTTGTTGGGTGAGGGAGTGGGTGGCGAGGGCCTTGAGGCGTTCTTCTACTGCGGGGAGGTTGGTGGAGGCGATGATAGAAGGCAGGGCGCGGGGTTCGAAGCCCATCATGAGGAAGAACGGCGACTTGCCGGTAACGGAGTGGGGACGGTGGTTATGCGTGAATTCCGCCATAGGCAGGAAGTCGGTCCAGGACAAAGGGTTGTCGTGGCAGAAGATCTGGAGGTAGGTCTCGATCTCCTGGTTGACACGTTCAGTTTCACCATCCGATTGGGGATGATAAGCGGTGGAGTGGGCGAGGTCGTAGCCGATAAGGCGTGCAAGCTCCTTGGCAAAGGAAGAAGCAAACTGCGGTCCGCGATCCGAGATAATTTTGTCGTAGAGGCCGAAGCGCGTGTAGACCTTGTGGAAGAAAAGGTTGGCTATACCCGCGGCGTCGGCCGTTTTCAGCGTGGGGCAAAGAATTACCCCCTTCGTAAGGCCGTGGTCGACCACGACCATGAGAGAATCAAAGCCTCCCAAAAGGGGAAGGTCAGTGATAAGATTGACGGAGACCTGCTGGAAGGGGCGCGTGCAGAACGAGGGAATAGGGGAGAGCGGAGGGACGGTGGGATGGGTGTTTGCCTTCATTTGTTGGCAAGGGGCGCAACCCTCAACGTATTTGCAGACGAAGTGGGCGAGACCGGGCCACCAGTACTCCGCGGAGACAAGCTGGCGAGTTTTCAGGTAGCCGGGGTGACCGGTGGAGATGGAATCGTGGCAGCGAGCCACAATGGAACGGCGGAGGTCCTCGTCCGGAGGAATGTACACGCAGCCTTGGAAGGTGAGAATACCGGCGTCGTAACTCCAGTCGGAGAAGCGATTGCAGTAGCGGGCAGGTAGGTCATTCTCCAGGGCGGAGAGGTGTTGAAGGACGAGGGGGTCAGAGGCGGAGGACGTGCGGACTTTATCCGCGATCATAGTGTCAACGAGTCGGACATTGAAAAGGTCGTCGGGCAGTAGGGTAACGTCGTGGTTGTCCGTCTCATCAAAAACGTGATCTGGGCGGCGGGAGAGGGCGTCGGGACCGGAGAGGAGTTTTCCGGGGACATGGGAGAATTGCAGATCAAAGTCCGCAAGGTCAAGGAGCCAGCGAGCCTGGCGACGGTTCAGGTTCTGGGGTTGCCTGAAGTACGTGAGATTTTTATGGTCCATGAAGACCGTGATGGGTGAGGGGTGTCCGTGGAGATAGTGTCTCCAGGATTTCAAGGCACGGATGACTGCGAGGAGTTCGCGGTCGAAGACGTCGTAGTTGCGCTCAGCAGCACCAAAGGATTGCAAGAGGCATGAGCAGGGTTTCCACTCGCTGTTCTCATCGGTCTGTAGAAGGATACCACCCGAAGCATATTTGGAGGCATCAGTGGCGATGGCGAAGGGGTGGGTGAGGTCAGGGAAGCGGAGGATGGGATTTGACAGGAATGCCTTTTTCAACGTAGAGAAGGCTTCGGAATGATGGGCTTCCCAGACCCACTCTTGGGATTTCTTCGTAAGGTCGATGAGGGGACGGGCGAGGGTAGAGAAGTCGGGGATGAACCGACGGTAGAAGTTTGCAAACCCTAAGAAGGAGCGAACATCGCGGAGACGTTTGGGTTCGGGCCAATCGGCGATGCCGGAGAGTTTGATGGGGTCCATGGCGAGCTCACCGGGACGAGCGACCATGCCGAGGTACTCAACTTCGGAGACGCCAAAGTTGCATTTGTCGAGTTTCAGGTGAAGGTCTAGTTCCGTCATCCGTTGGAGGACACGGCGGGTTCGTTCTTCATGGGTCTTATCGTCTGAGGAGACGATGAGTAGATCATCCATGTAGATTACCAACCATCCTTCGGCGATCATTTTGTGGAAGGAATCGTTCATGAAACGCTGGAAGGTAGCAGGGGAGTTAGTTAGGCCGAAGAACATGACAGTGGGTTCGAAGAGCCCCTTGTGGGTGATAAAGGCGGCTTTCCATTCATGGCCTTCTTTGATACGGACGTTGTTGTATCCCCAGCGGACGTCGAACTTGGTAAAGATCTTGGCGTCTTTGAGTTTGTCCACGAGGTCGGGGATCAGAGGAAGCGGATAGGCGTCACGAACAGTGTGTTCATTGACATATTGGTAATCTTGGCAGGGGCGAAGTTTGCCATCCTTCTTCTTGACGAAGAAGAAAGGGGAGGCCTGTGGGGAGTTAGAAGGGCGGATCTTCCCAGCGGCGAGGTTCTCGTTCAAGAAAGCTTCGGTTGGTTCCTTTTCCGAGGGGGACAATGGATAGAGCTTCCTGACCTTGGGGACGAAGTCAGGGTCGAGGTTGATCTCGTGGTCGCACGAGCGAGAAGGGGGAAGTGAGTCGGCGGATTCCTTGGAGAACACCGAAGCAAACTCGGCATAGGTGGCGGGGAGGGGGTTCTTGTTTTTCTCGATGGTTCCAGCGGACGCAGCGAGGTTAGTAGCGGTGGAGGTAGCCGCCACGGTCCGAAGTTTGCGAGGGGTGGTTCGTGTGAGGAAGCGTTGGCCGACTCTCGCACAGCGGTTAATGGCGTTTTTCCAGGAGGCATCGTTATCGACGCCGAAGCCAGCAGAAGATCCAAGGTATTCGTAGAGGTGGCTGTCATAGTTTGGATCGGCCTTCATGGATCTGGAGTGAGGGGTACGAGGGCGTTTTTGCTTGGCGGCAAAGACGAGTTCCTCGTCGGAGGGTACCCGATCCTCGTCTTCTTCTTCTTCTACAGTAGGTTTCGGGGGAGAAGGGAGAGCGGGGAAGGTGAGGGTTTTGGCGACCCAATCGATGGTTGGGTTGTTGGCTTTGAGCCAGGGCATACCAAGGATGACGTTCTCGGTCCCACAATGCATGACGTAGAACTTGACGGGTTGGGTCTGGTCAAGGATGTGGAGGTTGAGGGTGGCGGTGAATTTGAGGTCACTGTTTTTGTTTCGAGATTGATCGACGTTCCTAACCGGGATTGGTTTTGGAAGGCGGTCTTTGGGGAGGTGGTTTCTGGCGACGAAGTCCCAGTCGATGCAGTTGATATCCACACTGGAGTCGATGAGCGGGTGGGTGTCGACGGCTTTGCGAGGTCTAGCGGGGTCGAAGAGGGAGCAGGGAAAATGAATTGACTTCTTCGCTCTATCGGCTAGTAATACATTGTTCGCAAGAGGAGAGGGAGAAACTGGCGTCGAAGCAGATCTCCCTTTTAAAAAGGGGATTCCGGTGGAGAAGTAGTTGATGAGTACATCGTCCGAGTCGATGCCCGAAATGGCAACGTTATTTTGGAATTCGGCGATATACGTCTGGAGGGAGGAGGAGCTCTTGACTCTAGTAGTAGCGAGCCAAGAGATGGCATTTGCGGCGAGATCCGACTGTTCGAAGGCTTTTTTGAAGGCCGAGACGAAGTCGGTCCACGTTCCAAAGGAGGGCGTGGCGGTAGAGAAGCACTTCTGGCGGAAGGTGTCAGCCCAAGTGCGAGCAGAGTTCTCCGTCATATAGGACAGAGCGTAGGCAATCCTCTTCACGTCACTGTTGTACACATCAGCGTTGATGAGAAGGTAGGATTGGACTGAGGTGAGCCATGGGTGGGCTCGGTCGAAGTCTCCCTTGACGTTTTCGGGAGTGGCCAGGCGAAGTTCAACTGGTTTGGTAGACATGGCGGGCGTAGGGGACGATGGGGCGCGAGGGTTGAACGACAAGGCCTGACCGGGTAGGGCAGAGGGTCCTGGGTTGGGCCTAGGTGGGAACAAGTCTCCGGATCGGGTGATCGGAGTGGGCGAAGGGGGAGTCTGGGCGTGGGGGATGGTCAACTGATGAGTCAGCTGATGGCTAAGGGCTAGGGTTGATTGTTCTTCTTCAAGGTCTTTGAAGTGGAGTTCTGGGGAAGAGGGCGGTTCCTCTTGGGACGAAGGTTCTTGGTCTGAGGATTCAGAAGCTGGCCGATCGACGGATCGGGGGGTCCAACGACTGGCAGAGACGGTGGGTTGGTGGTGGGACGAAATGGTGGGCAGCGATTGCTAGATAGCAAGCCGATCAGGAGAGTCTTGATCCTTTGTTACGGTTGCTGCGTTAGCAGGCTACCGTGGACTCAGGACTAAGCAACGAGACTCGCGGGGATGAGAGTCGAGGGTTCTCTGGTTCCGCGGCGGTGATGACTCACCCATGCATTGGAACAAGAGCAAGGGGGTGCGACCTAAAGACGCGGGACAAAGGTGAGGACGAAGGATGAGGATGATACCTCAGGTGGTCGCGCGACGACCGGGAGTCTTCCTGCTGCGGAAGACAACAAAGGAGTTAAGGTTCCGGTCGGTAACCGGGAGACGGTCAAAGACTGGGAGGTTGACGACGTAGATGAAGGAGTCGAAGGAGGAGATCCGACGACGAACACAGGGGAGTCAAGTAAGCTCAGATAGATTGAGTGGATCAAGACTGAGGTTACATGGACGGGTATCTAGGGTTTATATACGTAAAGGCCCTTTAGGGCAGGCAGCAGAGTCATCTGGATATAAAAGGGAAATGACTCGTCATGACTCACAAGCACTGCTATGCGCAGCAACGGAGTAAGCAAGAATGACAAAGGGATGACAAAGCGATGACGAATCATGTGAAGGGCACGGCATATGACATGAGCAAGATGAGTCACATAGAATGTTTGTGGAACACGATGGAATTAGTGAGGGTCAAGGGCAATTGCATAAGCGAGACCCGAATGGCTCATGCTGCAACGAAGACGTAGTCTGAGTGAAGACGAAGGACAAAGACGAAGTGAAAAGAAAAAGTGAAACGTAACAGCCTCCCCATCCCTGTCCCCGCACCACGCTGCCTTCGCCACGCCCGTGCAGCCTCCTCCGCTTTTCGGGTCCCCTCCCCTTTTAGGGCCCCCTCCCCGGTCGTAGATGACCCCATTGATGATGTTGGATACGGAAACATCACCGGTTCCCCAGTTCATTATGGATTTGATCTGTGAATTCTCTAAAGTGGCATTGTGGTCTTCATTGGAAACTCGACGCTAGTAGGGGGGTATTGTTACGTTTCACTTTTTCTTTTCACTTCATCTTTGTCTTTCGTCTTCACTCGGACTACGTCTTCATTGCAGCATAGGCCGTTTGGGTCTCGCTTATGCCATTGCCCTTGACCCTCACTAATTCCATTGTATTCCACAGACATTCTACCTTACTCATCGTGCTCATGTCATATGCCGTGCCCTTCGCACATTCGTCATCACTTCGTCATCTCTTTGTCATTCTTGCTTACTCCGTTGCTGTGCATAGCAGTGCTTGCGAGTCATGATGAGTCATTTCCCTTTTATATCCAGATGACTCTGCCGCCTGCCCTAAAGGGCCTTTACGTATATAAACCTTAGATACCCATCCATGTAACCTCAGTCTTGATCCACTCAATCTATCTGAGCTTACTTGACTCCTCCTACGTCCGTCGTTGGGTCTCCTCCTTTGACTCCTTCATCTACATTGTCGACCTTCCAGTCTTTGACTGTCTCCCGGTTAGTGACCGGAACCCTTTGCTCCTTCGTCGTCTTCCAACATAGGAAGACTCCCGGTTGTCGTGCGACCACCCGAGGTATCGTCCTCATCCTTTGTCCTTTGTCCCACGTCTTTAGGTCGCACCCCTTACTCTTGTTCCAACGCATGGGTGAGTCATTGCTGCCGCGGAACCTGAGAACCCTCGACCCTTCGTCCTCGCAAGTCTCGTACTCAGTCCTGAGTCCACGGTAGCCTGCTCACGCAGCAACCATAACAATGTCACCCTGAATCTAGGTCCCTGAATGATCAGAGATGCAATCTACCCGCTCCCTTTATCTTTATTGACTAGGTTTATTGACATTCATACACAGATCTACCTACTACCATGTCGTCATCTCAGATTAAAGATATTCCAAAGCTCTCTGGTACCAACTACAAGCATTGGGCTGACGAAATAAAGTCCTACCTCCAGTCTCAAGGAATTTGGCATCATGCCATGGTTCGTACCTGCCCAGAACTCCATCCTGTCGGAGATAGCAGAGATAACCAAGATGACATTAATGATTGGGACGACAATGACAACAAGGCTCTTGGTGTACTCAAGCTTTGCATTGAGTATCATATTTTGAACTCTCTTGGCGAGTACAAGACCTCCAAGGCACTTTGGGACCTTCTCCAGGTCCAATTTGATGTCCCCTCCACAGCATCTGCTTATGCAGAATTCAAGTCTATGCTTGTGCTCCAGTTCCTAGAGAATAACCATCCCACTTCCACCTTTGGGAAGCTCAATACGCACTTCAACACGCTCAGTCAGGTTGAATATCCTATCCCTGACAAGATCAAGCTTATGCTTGTTCTTTCCAAGCTTCCGAAGTATGCCGACTTTGTCACTCAAGCTCTTAACTCCGCATCTGCTGATAAAGAGGAGAAAGACAAGGCTCCTAGCCTCGCTTCTATTGAGAAGGCTGTCACTGCTGCCTGGCAGCAGCATGTCTCACGTCGCCCTCCCAAAGACACTCAGCAGCACCAGTAGCACCAGCCTAATGCTCAGGCTAATAAGGTTTCCGCTGTGAAGCGGAAGGGGGAGTAACCCCAGTTCATCCAGCAGCAGCAGGGAAAGAATGGGAATTCACAACAGGGGGGTGAGAATCAAAATAAGAAGAAGCATCGGGGTAAATGGTCTGAACAAGGACATCAAAAACAGCATCAGAGGCATAACAATCATGCCAATGCTGATCAGTCTTCTGCTTCATTCACTTTTGCGAACCTTGTTTCTAAACCCATCCTCATGGATCCCGCCAGCTCCACCTTCACCTCACCTATCGTCGATCCACGCCTTCTCTCTCACAAGCCTGGAGCAACCAGCTATGGCCTGCCTGCTTTTCCTCACGTTCAGAATGCTGTGTCCCTTGGTCACTGCATTGGTGAAACCCCCACCATCTGTCCTACACAGATTCTAATGCGTGCATTTCTTTGCAGCAAAATTATTCATTAGTCTCTCATGTAGTAGATAGATCAGAATATGCTACTACTACCTTGCCATATAATATGTGTGATAACTGTACTCAACACACTGGTAAAGGGAAGCAGAAAGCCACAGATGATGATAATGTGCTACAATATATGTGGTTACTTGACTCAGGGGCTTTGTCACACTTCATGTCGGACATAGATGATTTTGTGGAGTATAAAGAATACACGACCCAACATTACACGCAAACTGCCAATGGTAAAGCACTTGTCCTAGGTGTAGGCACCGTGATCATTGAGTATGAAGGCAGACCTGTGCGATTATCGCCGGTCATATATATGCCTACCTGTAAGATCAAATTGATCTCTATGGGCACTCTCCTCAAAGACAGTGCA
>JBBPNX010000950.1:0-12270 GCA_038091155.1 Harrya chromipes
ACGTGGCCCAATGTGGACCACTCGATACCTTCTTCAATGACAGGTGGCTGGTTCAAGAGCAATCCCGATCAGTGGCTCTGATTCAGGAAGTGGCTCCCCGCTTCCCCTTACGAGTACCGTGGATTCCTTCCTTCCACTCCGTGGATCTCCACATTACCTTTTACGCATGCTTTCTCTTTCGTACGCAGCTCTCCACTTTCCTCTTTCGGATGACTCCTTCGGAACATCCTGTATTCGTAGTGCGGTCTTCCACATGGACTCCCGCTTCTCCTTCTGGATGCTTTCCATATCCAGATAGATTCCTTTTATATCCACATTCCCTTACGTATATAAGGGGCTTCTTCCCCTTCTATGTTCCTTAGCTAGTTCTGCGCAATTCAGCGTACTTCTAAGACTCCACTCGGTGTGAGACTTCTCCCTAACGGTCAAAGACCCTCTTCCTAACGGACGTCGCTGCCTTCGGATCCAGTTCTCAATTCATAGCTCGAAGGCATGGGTGAGACATCACCACCTAAGAGTTAGCTGGTACAGAGTCTAGTGATTGTACGCTCTCGTGTAACAGAATACGGGTTGACGCTCAAGCGAGAGAGTAAGCAATGGGGAGGCAAGGATCGAGGCATAGAGGGTGTGGCGGGCTCAGTAAGGAAGATGAGAGGGAATAAGGGGAATGGGAGAAGTTGAAAACAAGAACTTGTTAAGAGGGATTTCGAGAGATGGGGATGGGGCTCGAGAAGGCATATCAAGGGGAGTTAACTGTCTGAAACACAGAAGGGTGTCCCAATTTATACGCGCGGAGAAGGCATGGCACATGAGCTAAATTGGAAGCAGGTTCCCAAGTGTTTTTGGAAGACGGATACCCAATCCACTTGACGAGGAATTGGCGTTTGCCAGCGGAACCCCGATGGCCCAAAATAGACTCAACTTTGTATTCTTCTTCTGATCTGATGATCTCTGGTGGTGGTTTGTGGAAATTCGGACCATGTTCATTGGTTTCCTGATAAGACGAAAGAAGGGAAGCGTGGAATACGTCATGGATCTTCCATGTGGGAGGGAGTCAGAGGCGATAAGAGACCGGAGATAAGACCTGTGAGATCTTGAAGGGTCCTTCCCTTCGAGGGGTGAGTTTCCTAGACATGTAATGAAGATGGAGGTTCTTTCCGTCTAACCAGACCTTTTGACCGGTCTTCCAGGGGGTAAATCTAGAAGTGACGCGTTCTTTCATGTCCTGCTGAGCCTTGAGATGGGCTGCATGTGCTTCCTTTCGTGCTTCGTTGAGGAGGGAGAGGCGTTTCTCAGTGGAAGGTACGAAAGTTTTGCCAGAAAGGGGGGGTATGCACGTGGTTCATAGCCCATCATAAGGGAGAACGGGGTCTGACCGGTGACCGAATGAGTAGCAGAGTTGTGGGAGAACTCGGCCATGGGGAGGAGGGAGGACCAGCGGGTAAGCTGTCCAGCGCAGAAGATACGGAGGTATGTTTCGAGTTCCTGATTGGTGCATTCGGTTTCACCATCAGTCTGTGGGTGGTATGCAGAGGATAGGGCAAGGTTGTATTCGAGAAGGCGAGCCAGTTCTCGAGCGAAGGCGGAAGCGAATTGGGGGCCACAATCGCTAATAAATTTGTCATGGAGGCCAAAATGTGGGAAAATACGCGAGAAAAAGAGTTTGGCAATCCCTTCTGTGTTGATCGTTTTGTTGCAAGGCAGGTAAATTACCCCCTTAGTAAGCCCATGGTCGACCACAACCATGATAGAATCGAAACCGTCCGAAGGCAGCAGGTCCGTGATCAAGTCTACAGAGAGGTGTTGGAAAGGTCGTGTGGCGGTGACTGCAAGAGGGGAGAGTGGGGGAACGGTGGGATGGGTATTGACCTTGTTGGCTTGGCATACGGCGCAACCAGCAAGGTACTTGCGAACGAAGGTGGAGAGACTGGGCCACCAGTAATCCCGTTGGAGGAGGTGGAGGAGGCAGTAATATCCCTGGTGACCCCCAGCGGCGGAGGTGTGGATAGAGTGGACCAGGTCCTGGCGGGCAGGGGCACGGACATAGAGGCGTCCTTTGAAATAAAGGGCTCCATTTTTGAAGGTCCAGTCCACAAGGGAGTGTTACCGATTTCCCCATAGATGATTGGCTATCAGCGACACCTCTAGAAGGCGATGGCGATGGCACATTTTCTTTCTCTTTTACCCCTTACGATACTCCTTTACGCGACGGCTTCCCCATCTTAGATTCTTACATTACATGGCCCAATGTGGACCACTCGATACCTTCTTCAATGACAGGTGGCTGGTTCAAGAGCAATCCCGATCAGTGGCTCTGATTCTGGAAGCAGTTCTCCGCTTCCCCTTACGAGTACCGCGGATTCCTTCCCTCCGCTCCGCAGGTCTCTATTTACCTTTTACATATGTTTCCTTTTTCGTACGTGGCTCTCCGCTCTCCTCTTTTGGATGACTCCTTCGGGACATCCTGTATTTGTAGTACGGTCTTCTGCACAGACTCCCGCTTCTCCTTCTGGATGCTTTCCATATCCAGATAGATTCCTTCTATATCCACGTCTCTTTACGTATATAAGGGGCTTCTTCCCCTTCTATGTTCCTTAGCTAGTTCTGCGCAATTCAGCGTACTTCTAAGACTCCACTCAGTGTGAAGACTTCTCCCTAACGGTCGAAGACCCTCAGCACTGCGGATCGAGGCCCTCTTCCTAACGGATGTCACTGCCTCTGGATCCAGTTCTCTCTTCGCTAGCCTAAGGCGTGGGCGAGTCATCGCCGCCAGACAGCTAAGCCGGACCCAGTCTAGTGATTGTACACTCCTGCGTAACAATTGACGTTATCAGTGACTCATCCCCTTATCCATAGACATTCCCCTTTGGGACAGGATACCCTGATGTGATCCAATGATCCCATCATTGATACCATTGTCTCGGACAACCCTGATTGGGTCATGTTTGATCCTTTCATCCCTGATGGCCGTTATTGATCCTTCATCTTCCTCAGATCAATAAACTCTCTTCCTAGTTACCTATTCGGGATGTCCCCTCCCACTGTTGTCGTACAAACAACATATCTCTCCTTGAACAAGTCATACGACTTTCCCCTTTCATCTGTATGACTCACCCTTGTAGATAGCATATCTCTGACTCCTTCCGAGTCTTCCCAAATGGACACACGGACTCCTTCTTGTAGCATTACTATACTTGTCCGAGTAGACAGTATAAATACCCCTTGCATGTAGAGTAGCACCCCAGCTAATTCTACGCACCACAAGTGTAGGATTCTAGTCTCACTCCTAGTGTGATTCAGTTCTGAGTCCCTAGAGACCCATCTCAATGCTTCCTCGAGCTCTTCCCTTGGTTCTGAGTTGCCGAAAGCTAGGACGAGACTTCGGTCCTACGCTTAGCGTGACAATTAGTGACTTCCTACCCGTTTGTGTCTCCAAAACAGTACTTACTCATATGACCTACAGTTCTAAGGAAATACAAGGCACAATACATATTCAATCATTTAGACAGTTGATAAGTGGTTTACAATGGATTATCAGAAAATCAAGAAACCTGTGATATTGGACAGAGTGGCAACGACTGCCAGGGGTCCTAGCGGTAAGCAGCGGTAAGGACTTGGGGTTTGGTTTGTCTTGTTACGTTACTGGCCCTGCTCCCATGACGCACTGCATAATGCTCAGCTGATCCAGTGGGTGGCATGGGAGGACTTGATCTGGGTGTGCATCGTCACTTGGGGTTAGATTTCTCAAGACTTCAACTCATGTGCTCACAGACGAGGGTCATGCATCAGGATAGATCAGTCAGAATTGGGCAAACCGAGGCTACTTTACCCCATCATGCTAACTCTATAGCTGAGAACTGGTGGCTGCGGGGCGTTCAGAATCGAGGCCAAATGCAGTTATAATATGGGATCTGATGACAGATTCAACCTATCAATTGGATATACATTTGACTATCTACAGTACTAGTAACTTGAATGAGAAGTGACAGTCCATCTCCCAAGCTCCAAGTCCACGCACAAGTTGACGTCCTTGTGATCTCTCAGGTGGATGGCATGATTACATGCAATTTGGCAAAACTGCATCTTCTTCAACACATATATAAATGGATCTCTCAGGGCTCGTCTTGATCCCAGTTTCTTTCCTCAATCCTGATGGCTGATCCAAATAGGTAAGTTATCTTGCATCTGATCCATGCAAAACATGCAATGATTTGATCATGCACTGCATGCACAATCATGATAGACCTCTCAAATTTGAAACCCTCCAGCTCCATGCTGGTCAAGAGCCAGATCCCACCACCAAGGCGCACACAGTCCCCATCTATGCCTCAACAAGTTTCATTTTCAATGATTCCACGGTAAGTTGTATCCTGCTTTTTGTTTCAAAGTGATCAGCTGCTCACATGACAATCAGCATGGCACTGATCTCTTCAGATTGAGGTGAGCCAACACATCGATTGTGGCCGTGCCCCAGAACGCCTTCTCATACCACTCACAGAATGCTTGGTCACATCTACAGTCGACTCCCACCTAACACATAGGGGGTATAACCCATACTCCCTCATTACCCATAGCTTTTGCCATATCCCGAGTTGGTTTGTAGGGATTTGACATCAATAACCCATAACCCATACATAGGGCCGGGTACTCAGTATAGCACCAAAATAGGAATATTATATTATGTAATTGGGGTTTTCAGTGTCTTAGGATGGCAATAATGGTCCAAAACATGAACTTCTTCATTATGACTAACATTCAAGTTGAAAATTTCGAGTCGAACCTCACTGCGCATGTACAGCCAAACGACCAAGGCATCATCTGATGCTTCAAGGCACATTACCACGCCAAGTTCATCCAGTGTGCAATTGATCTCTACGAAGCTGATGTCACTCCCTCTAAAATCTATGACATCAACCAACTTGAGGCAATGTGGCTCGCTCAAGACGCATGGAACAATGTGGACACTACGACCATCCAGAATTGTTGGCAGAAGGCCCACATCTTACCGGGCACCATATCATCATCACCTGTTCGACCTACCCTTCCAATTTCATCTCTCATCCATCCAACTGATGCTACGAACAACTCAGACCCTGTTGTGCATGCCGAGATGCTTGTTAAAAAAGCCTTGGATGATCTTGAGACAACTGGGGCTCTTCAGCCTTCGAACCGTATGAATATTGTGGAATTTGTAAATCCAGCAGTCGAGTCCCACAATATTTTTGAGGCAACGGACAAGGATATTTTTGAGGCCATGATGGATGCAACAAAGATGAGGAATGCTGGCAGCAGTGGCGATGATGATGACTCGGACTCTCAGCCCACACAAGGTCCAACACGTTGTGAGTTGCTCCAAGCAGCAATGATGCTGTGACAACATGTCGCAACCCTCAATGATCCATTTTCCCGCAACTTAGAAGTGATGTTGGGGTCATTTGGACAGCAGACTCGTGTGGCCGAGATGCAGAGCATGACAGACACCAAACCGACTGATTACTTTGCTCGTAGATAGCATTATTGTAACTATATAGGAACACTACAAGATCACATTGTTAATACACTCAAATTTTGTGTGGAACATGCTCCTCTCGAACAACCCATACTCCCTGAGAACCCATACCCTGAGGGCTATCCCAAGAGGTATGTGTTAGGAGGGAGTCGACTGTACTCCCGCATCGGCAACCCCACCGTCGTACGTTCATTTACCCCATCTACCCGACAGCCTGCCATAATACCTATCGTATTTTTCTTTTCAGGACGTATTTGAGAACCGTATCACCACACTTGAGGGTGGGGTGGCCGCGGTAGCAGTGGCGTCCAGTCAATCCGCACAGTTCCTGCATCACAAAAATAGCAGAAACATAATATGTACAAATATGGAATATAACCGCCGGCTTCCCAAATCAGGACAATACGCGTCATCAGAGTGTGCACTCTCATTCGGTCCTAACCCATGGCGCTGCATTCGACCAGTCATCCAAAATATTTTCAACGCATACAAATAGCACACTAGACGGTATATGCAAGTATGACAATATAATGTAGGTAAGGTTTGATCAAAGTGCTCCATATCCTTGATTACTGTATGCATCATGCTCCAGTTCGTCGCCATATTCCCGATGGTCGTCAATATCTCCCTCGCTTTCCTCCTCACTTTCACCCTCACCCTCAACATCACTATTGCCATCTTTCATTAATCTGTACCACGCCAACAAGCCTTCATCCTCCCACTTCTCGTCATCTTCCTGCTCAGCTGGCTCCTCTGAGTCTCGATCATCATTCTCAACCTCTTCGTTGGTATCTTCATCCATTCCCATATCATCATTGTGGTCACTTTCGAGAAATTCATTCCAATCCCAAGTTGCTTTGTGCCCAATCCCGCCCCCTCTGAAACGCATAAACATATCACGGTCGACAAACCTGAGTGCTCACAATCAGACGTACAGTAAGTGCCAGAATCTGAATGACTTACATGTTGATGTAGTAGTAATTCCAGTCAAATCCGTTTCTTGCACCGTCCAATTTGTGACGAGCTTTTGAGGGACCAAGTAGCTCGTTTGTTGACTTGTACGCAAACGCGGGGATAAGATGGACTCCTCGGATGACATTGTCTGGATCCACAAAGCCGAAAGCCTCCAGAGGGCCATTATGGGTGAAAAAGCGCAACCAATGGAGCCGCTTTTCCCTCCAACCAGATGCATAATCCACATCGCGTCCGAACCACCGAACAAAGAGGACATTCATCTGCATGGGTTGTGTGAAAGGTGAGTATGCGTTCTCACGTACTTGCACATAGGCATGGAAGATGTGAATAACATGAGCATACCAGTATGGGTGACTCTTTTCGTCCTCGTGCGACAAGACCATTATGTCTGAACGACTACATGGGTTGATGGTGTCCTGCTCCCGCTGCAAATCGTAGGTCGTGTAGTTGACTGATAGCATCTTGTGGAGATAGATACGGTTGTCCTTGATGTTGATACAATGCCGGTCTTCGTCTGAGATATTGTACTCATCACTATCATATCCTAAATTTAGGACACGTGCCAAGAGATGGTCCTGGAGGCGAGGGATAAAGTTCTTGAAGTCTAGTCAGCTTCTCGACATTCAGCAATGAGAGCAAAAGAATATACATTGAATGCTGTGTCAGCACCTCATTCCATTAGCCAAACAGTGAGATTTTCCAAGGTCCAGGATGACTTGGCAATGTAATAGTGGTCAGATGGGGATGTCCGCACACGCTGATTCAGCTTCTTCTGCAGGTTGAGTTGTTCATGTGCATTGAGGAATGATTTGATGAATCGTTCAATGGCATCTTGGTTTGCAATACTAGCTACCATGGATTCCTTCTTCTTTCCAGACCGTGGGTAGCGTCGCTTCATACGGCGATGTTCAAGTTCATCCTATAAATGATATCAGGAAACCGAAGGGTAAAGAAGACTTTGAACGTACCATTTGAGTTGTGTAGTTGTCAGTAGTCCCAACCCATCTAATCGTGTCTGGATAGTCGGCTAGCGCATGGTACTTGTAAGTCGTGAGGTTCAGATGCTTAGTCCTCACTGTCAAATTGATTGAGGGTGCATTTTCACCTTGCTTTTCTGCACGTGCAGCTATTCGGCGACCACGGGCGGCACTCTCTTGTGGGAGCTCATTTGTTTGATAGGCTTTGCAGGTCTTCTCTTGGAACTTTGACACAGAAAGACATAGGGACTTGATCGTATCCTCAAAAAATGTCAGGGTTTTCTCTGTGTGAAGTCAAAGTTTGGCATAACCATGCCAAGTTGCCAAGTCAAAGAGTAAGTCAAGTACAATGTTATTATGTGGGCTATCGGGAGGGAGAAGACTCTTGAAACAGGGAATGGCACACTGGCATTGAAGCCTAAAGTGAGACAAAGTTGACAAGTAGAAGTATCAAGGACTTGCCTGCAAAAGATCCTTGAAGTCTCGCACTGCAAGACGCTTCATACTCGACGCATTCTTTGCAAATCTGTGAATGGTGCCTCTCCCAAATGTAGGCACCCTGCGGTATCTGTAATGAACATGTCAGTGTTAACGTTGTTGTACATGTAGATATAACATGATATACCTGTAATTGAGTTGTTCGATTGTTTCACCACCCTCCGCGAAGAGAACACGCAACAAGTGGGTGAATATTGCCTTCCATACCCCTAACTCGAACTCGTGTAAGATGTCAACCACTAGTAGCAAAAAAAGGTTGAAAGTGCTGTCTTTGAGTTGCTCCGTGAAGGCGCTCTGAGGAGGATCAGCGACACCGAGATTGAAAAGCCAAATGCTGGCACCTACACGTGTGGGGACCCAGGACCCATCATTGAGTATTTTCTTCACCCGTGTTCCATTGATACTTGCCCCCTCCTTGAAAATCTTCTCCCGTGCGCATGCCACCTTGTTCACTAGGACCCAATCACTCTTATGGATATCAGTTACCCGGGTATTCAGATCAGCTGGTGATCCCATGTTGGCAGTGTCTTCTTTTTTCATGAAGCATCATGGACAGGGGCATTTCCCAAGGAACTTGACACATGCGATGAGGATTCTGGTTGGATTGTGAGAGATGATCAGAATCCAGGCTTAGACGTACTTACTTCTCGGGATAGTCAGCCGAGTAAGTAAAGAACCGAGGAAAGACCCGTCACTTGATGCCATCCGCGAACTTGATCACAATGCCATTCTTGTAGGCATCGACAAACCACTCATCGAGGAGCAACCTCCAGATGGCTTGCATCAACTCACGTTTGCAGTGAGTGTATACATCATTTGAGGAAGCCTTCTCGTAGTGTTCTTTGTACTCGTCTCGAAAGTTGTCAGGGAGCTATACAACACGTGAGTAGATGGACATGAAAGTGACAAATTGCGTATATGAGGAATATAGGCAACATGGTGACATGCCTCGGCAGTTGGCCTTCCGCGAGTATATTTGGACTGGTTCACAAAAAAAAGGTATATCGGCCATAGAGACACGTCACCGAAATTAGCAAGCTGAGTGGCGTCTGACCATAGCATGAGCGGAGTGACAACACAATCATAGTCACCGTCACGCTGAGGAGGGAGTTCGGAATGTACGGATCGATAAGCTTCAAGAAATGTGGGGGAGGTATAAGCTTCACCAAATACACAGATTGGATCAGCATCGTCTGACATTTTCCAGTATTGTTCATATGGGATATTCTCGAACATTGATGTGGTCTTGCTTTCAAACACGGAGGTGATGATGTCAACAATTTCGTGATGATAAACATGATCAGTTTTAAGCCGGGGAACAGATGGATCATTTTCAGATCTGTACTTCCTGCCTTCGTGAGGTAAAGGAATCTCAACTATCGAGCGCGTCCATCCATGTGTGGCCTTGAAAGGATTTGATGTGTCTGCTAAATACTTCTCTATCTGTCTCCTCTCCCGGTCGTGACTAAAGACCTTGTCTCTTGCAGGATTGAACGCAGGGTCCGCGAGAAAGGTCCATAGACGATCAAGTTCAGTCGCGGATTTTGTCGTACCTCCAGAGTAATGCCAAGCCATCAAAAGCCCCGCAGTAGGGTGACTAAACGCCGAGTAAAGATTCTTGAGTGATATCTTTGAGGTCCAAGTGTTTCTGTCGGGCTCAACATCCTGCAAAGTTGGAGCATCGATAACGGCAGCCAGATTATTCCGTTTAGGGATGCCAGGATATCTGGGGTACACACGAAACATGCCCATTTCGTCAGGTATTGTTTTAAACCTAAGGACACGGGTGGAAGCTGTCGGTGGGGGAGACAGAGATGCTCGTTGTGGAGATTCAGCAGCTTCCAAGCAGGGTAGGTAGTCTTTGTAACGTCTGGGAAGACGGGTCTGTCGTCTAGAACGGGTAGGGGCCATTGGAGGAGAGGGAGGAATAGGTGAAAGCGCAGGAGGTGAGAGGCTGGATGGTGAAGGACTAGACTTGGAGGCATAAGATGGTCCAGCAGCCCCTTCTTCGGCTTCGTGCTGTTAGAAATAAGAGAACGATATAAGATGCATGATAAAATAAACTTGAATAAACGTACCATATCCAAGTCCAACTCAATTTCGTCGAAAGTATTCAAAGTGTTGCCTTGTTGCTCCTGCACGGGCTGAGGAGAAGATGGACAAGATGCCTCAGGCTGGGACCGTTCAGGTGAACCATGGTGACTATTTCTGCGCTTGCGTTTGGCTTTGGAAAGGCGCTTCTGGGACTGTAAGATATCATGCTGGACTCGTGCATTCTGCTCACAAGTGGCCTCATGAGCATGAAGGCGTTTTTTTGTATCAAATGACTTCTGACAGCCAAAACATGAGTGACCAGAGTCCATATTGAAGAGGAGTGCAGCGGATGGTGTGTATGCATCATCTGGACGTCACAAAATGTTCTTAAAGCCATAGAATTTGATTCTAGAAGAGATGCGACAGGTACAATATAGTAAATTATCTGTCAAAAAATCATTAGATGTGGTGAGAACTGCGCTGGACAGACAGGACACACCTCAGTCAAGTATACACTGTGATGGTATTAGACAATGTGATGATCAGATGACCGTGTCACACCATCACCCAGTCTACTATGTCACGGTGTGACACACTGTGACTCGGTGGCGGAACTGCACTTCCCTATCGACCGTGACGTTCGACCCAGAAAGGGGATAGTGTTATGAATCTGTCATAACATTCCTTTACTCTTCGCCTTCTACGCAATGCAAGACTTGTCACACTTGCGCTTGCACTAATCATTACGCCAAAGCAGATCACATGACTTGCTGACTAAGCAGTCTAGCCCCGCCCATCACGTGATACAGCCTAGACCTGGGTAAACCTTCCACCTATCTATGACATCATGCCTCGAGCCTACCTCCTGGTATGCATGCCGTTCCCTCATTCCTCCTGGTCTAGACTCTCACTCTTTATGCTATTGGCTAAGAACCCTTTCCCTTATCTATGACGTCACACATTGTTATACCCTACGCCCTAGGACTGGATTACTAATAGTGGTAGCCCTACCGTATATAAAGGTACCATGTATCGTAGAGTAGCCCCAGTCCAAACAATAACTGTGATTCACCCCATAGTGCATTGGTTTAACAACTAAGCCGTTCCTTGTCTGATTTCCTTCATCCTACATCTATTGGTATCCGAAGACAACACTACTCATTTATCGTTATTCCTTCTTGTGGTTGGGTTAGCTATCACTCAGAGTGCCGTTAGTCGGACGACCCATGTACTGTGGCCATCGTATCGCAACACTCAGCTCCGATGAGGACGAACAGCCCTCTGCAGATGACTCTAGGAATATCAGCAAGAAGAGTAAGAAGAAGAAGAAGAAGAGCAGCAGAGATGAAAGGAACAAGGACGACAGGAATGGAAAGAACAGAAACAGCAAAAGGTATGTGTTTGACATTTACTAGGAATCCTTTTGAGTACTATTAGAAAACAGGACTTCTGAGATTGTCGAGGCTGAATTTATATCCGCCGGGCGTACCATCGCACATTGCATCAATCTCTGGTGTGAGGTTGACAAGTTAATCAAGATCGCACAAATGATAGAACAAGACCGTGCGAGCAAGAACGGAGAGCTAGACGATGACGATACTATAAGGAAAGTTTGAGAAGACAAATTAGAGAAATTGTGAGTCGTCTTAATCTTTCTACCTATAGAACTTTACTTTCCATCATAGTGACGAGGAATCACGTTGTCATCTCCTTGCGACATTTCACAAGATTCTCCAGATTGCACCTGGCCTCACACCACTCATCAGAAATCCCAAACGCTCGTCTGAATTAGCAATCATCACACAAAAGGTGAGTTTCTTCAACAGATATGTGCATATATGTGCATCAAGGTGATGCTAAATGGTCTACAGATGAACAAGACTATTCATGGGACCAGGTCGATTGATGCGACAAAGTTGAAAAGCTATATTGCCCAATACACATGCCCGGATCCCCACAAGGCAGGTCTTGATCTACCAATTGTCAACGCTGTTACATTTCACTTTTTCCTTTCACTTCGTCTTCGTCCTTCATCTTCACTCGGACTACGCCTTCGTGGCCGCATAGGCCGTTAGGGTCTCGCTTATGCCATTGCCCTTGACCCACACTAATTCCATCACGTTCCACAGACATTCTACGTTACTCATCGTGCTCACGTCATATGCCGTGCCCTTCGCACATTTGTCATCGCTTCGTCATCCCTTTGTCATTCTTGCTTACTCCGTTGCTGCGCATAGCAGTGCTTGTGAGTCATGACGAGTCATTTCCCTTTTATAT
>JBBPNX010000952.1:0-12260 GCA_038091155.1 Harrya chromipes
ATCCCACCGGTCTTTGCTCTGCGGCTGACTGTCGGGTAGTCGTGTACCCCTCGGTAGATCTCGCGCGCAAGTTTTGGATCAAGGGCGATGAGTTCACCGTTCCTTCTTTGCTGAACATCAATCCCTCCCACGAGTTTTGTAAAGAGTTTAATGGAGGGTCGTTGGCCATCTTCCGTCTCGCCCCATCAGATTATCATCGCTTCCATTCGCCCGTCGATGCGACCCTCACAGAAAAGCCCAAAGATGTCCCGGGGCAGTACTATACTGGTTAGCAGTTCATTTCTTCGTTCACATAGACCAAATATGACTGGTCTGATCAATCGCGTCTGTTCATGCAGTGAATCCTCAAGCAGTCAACGAGCGAAATCTCGACGTCTTCACCCGCAACAAACGTTCGGTTCTGTTCCTCAAACACACCCTGTCGGGGAAACCGATTGCTTTTGTTGCGATCGGCGCATTACTCGTCGGAAGCATTGTCTGGACAGTCGAGGTGAGTCTATCCTTATCCAGATCGCACCGTTTTGCTGATATACATCGTCAATCGTGAAAAGGAGAACGCGAGCGTACGTCGCGGAGAAGAGCTTGGTTATTTTGCGTATGGTGGCAGCACCGTCGTCGTCGTCTTTCCACGTGATTCTGTCACGTTTGATGACGACTTGCTGCAGCGCTCTGCGCCGCCTGAGAGTGCGGACAAGAAGAACCGTGCCATCGAGACCCTCATGAAGGTTGGATACTCTCTCGGACGCTGGAATGGAGTGTGAGGAAGTGTCGGGGATTAATGCTGATAGTGGGGGATCGACCTCTTCAGGGTGTCGATCGGAAGTATATTGGAATCCTGGCACCGACGAGGCCCCCGCATTGGCTTGAATTATAATGTTTTATAAGTGTACGTATCTATCAAGATCTGTTGCAAACCTTGAGAATCCAGTGGGTTCGGAATATGTAGCATTCGAAGTTCGAACCCTCGGTCACTACGAGTCTTTAGACCGTGACGCCACGGTTTCTGATCCCTTGCAATCGTTGTTCGATACATTTCCCAACTCCCAGAGAGTACACGACCTACGAAAAGGGTTACTTCCAAAATACACATCCTCTTTCGACACGGGAAAAGACGAAATCCAACAGCCTAGAGAAAAAAAGATAGAACAGAAAAATACAGCTTAGTAGAAAGAGGCAAAATCACCGTACATCGCACCCTGATGGCTCCACAGCACCTCTCTCCCACCGCGCACGCAGCCTCGCCACCATCCCAACGCCCGCGAACGTCATACGCTCGAACGTACCCTTTCCACCAGAGGCATCATCATTGTCTTTGCCTCCTTTAGCATCACCATTGCTGCCACTAATACCACCACGAGTCAATCCGGCCTTCTTGTGGATCCTCAGTCCTTCGACCCTCGGACCGTTCGGCACCTGAGCACCCGTCACGGGTGGTGGCGGCACGCGTCTTGGCTTTCGCATCACCGGCACTGTCGTCTCCGGACGAACGTGCGCCGCGAGGACGTGCGCGAGCTTCGACCGGGGGGATTCAGGTCCAGGTCCAAGGTGGGATCCGGAGCCGGATTGTCCACCAGGCGCGGTCGGGGAGGATAGAGGTAGGTCAACTGTGGCAGGCTGCGATTGGGGATGAGCGACGGGAAGCACGTTGGACACGTTCGTCAAGGGTCGACGTGGGGCTGGTTTGCGAGGTCGGGGAAAGGCGTTGAGCGTCCTTCGAGACGCAGGTGACAACGGCGGTGCCGGTGCATGTGGGAGAGCGAAGACGCCGTCGAGCACCAGTGTTGGGGGCGGGGATGCCACATGACTCGATGGTCGCTTGACATCAAGAACGGGTTTGGGTAGGTTTGCAAGCGGCAGGAGAGGGATACCGGACTGAGTTGGCGTCGGGTATGGAGGGACAGTGCGTGGCGATGACCGACTTGATCTATCCAAGGGCGAACTGGTAGATCGAGAGCTGGGAAGCTTGACAATATAAGCACCTCTGTGCCCGTTGAAAGGATATATCGCCCGAGAGGTAGGAGATGTGACCTCCAGACTAGTATTAGTCACTCTAAACGTCTGTTCCCATCCACAGGTCGGATATACAGTCGATGCGACGAATTGCGTCATACGGCTGATATCTGCTTGACTTGACCCAAACGGCGTACTCGTGATGCCAGGTTCAAAAGTACGGCTCGAATAGCCGGTGTCGCGCACCAAGTCCGAAGTGACTAACCCTGAGTCGAAGCGCACGGAGAAACCGATACCGACGCTACGTTTCTTCCTGTGATTAACATTCATATGGATGTTTGTGGTGTTCATTTCCGTGACCAGGGCCGAAAACCTGGAAGCCCGCTTGCTGAAGCATGGGGAATCGGCCACGAACGTGTCTGTACTCGCCGAACTGTCGCCTAGGGTGGCCACAGACAAGCGTCTCCTCGAGTGCAAGATGGACGAAAGAACGCTATACGATGGCTTCCGACGTGGCGTTGGCGTCACGTGTATGGGGAAAGGAGGTGTCAACGCCATCGTCCGGCGATAAGACTCGAGAGAGGCACAAGCTCCCGAAGCGAAGGATGAGGACAATTCGAGCAAGAGTTGACGCGCCTTCATCCTCTCCACCAAAATCAGCGGTTTCGGTATGAACTTGCGGACCCGAGTTGGGGCGGGTCGCCCGAGTGGTAGCTTGATGGGTAGAGGTCTACTCTTTTCGCTCTGGTTACAGGTGCTCCTATCGTGATCATTCCGAGTCATCCTTGGTTGGGGAGCACGAGGTGCGATGCGGCTTGAAGACGAGGACATATACTTCCCAGAGTGAACGCGCCGGTGTGGATCTGATGTATCCTGGAGCAGCTTGGCCTTGGCGACACGTGATCTCTCGATCGCCTGGCTGGACTTGAGGATATCGGTAGATGGACGTCGTTTGGTGTGGAGGCCTGCTACGACAAACATCACAGGTGGATATACGCAGGTGCTGCATGTCATGGGTGGTAGGTAGTGAAATACAAGGAAGAGCTTACCAGACGTGGGGTCTGCTGGACCGGGATTGAGATGGCTACGTGCGTGGCCGTTGGGGACAAAAGGACACGCTGCAGGCAGAGTTTATGATTAGAGTGGAGGAGGCTGACAGTGTACGAGGCTGACCTGAAAAAGTCATGTGCAAGGCCGAAAGCAGCGTTGAAAGTACCCAAACGCGCCGCCCTCAGATATAGCTGGGAGGCTGACATGGAAACTCGAAGTCGGTTGAAGATTCTTGAAAGGTTCGACGAACCCAGAAGCGAACCTGGCAAACTAAGGGTCAATAAAAAGGCAAGAGATTGTACGAACGAAATTTACAACGCGTAATAATGCCGAGTGCGCCTAGGGGTAGGGAAGGAAGTGTAGCATCCATTTGAACTTTGATCCTCCAATAATAGATAGTAGTTATGGAAAGTAGTGAGGGGCGCGATATCGTGATTCTTCTTCTGAGGTCCAGCCTTGAGCTCAACTTGGATATGTGGATAACCAAGTCTGCATAACGTTCTGCGGCGAAAAAGCGACTGTGCAGAGTTTCGCTTTGTCGTCGGTGCGATGGTAGATGACATCCCTGAATGCAAGTTCCCACAATCAGTGTCACTTGCTTCTTGTTACTTGCCGACTACATGATGCAATGTTCATTGTCAAGGAGGGTCCTCAGCCATATTTCGTGTCAACGAAAAGTGCTACATCGGGCCTTTGCGACCGAGTCAATCCAGGACAAAGACGTGGTGATCGTTGGAGGTGGACCAGTCGGGTTGGCTCTAGCAAGTGCACTGGGTGAGTCCGCGCCGGTCCCGGGATTGTCTGTACTCAATAGTGGAATTATAGGATCAAACCCGCTCGTACGTGAGTCCCTCAACGTCGCCCTCATCGATGCTGGGGACCTGTCCAAAATTCGCGACTGGTCACTTCCACCCGACACATTCTCGAACCGCGTTAGTTCGATCACAAATTCATCAAGAACCTTTCTAGAAGGTGAGCTTTCACGACACGGCAATAAACAGTCTGCCTCAACATTGTGTATCGTGTAGGCATTGGTGCATGGGCGTATGTTGATGACTCTCGCACGAGCCCCATACGAGAGATGCAGGTACGTCGCGTCTCATCGCGCCTGCGACTAGTTGATACAACTGACATAGGTGTGGGATGGTATTTCCGACGCACGCATCATCTTTGACGCCGCTGAACTTCCGTCCAATTCCACCGAGTCCAACGAGATGGCAAGACTGACGGAGAATCTCAATCTGCAACGCGCCTTTCTTCGTCATCTCGACAGGCTGGAAGGCATTCAGGTACTGCAAAAAGTCAAGGTCGAGTCGATCCAACCCGAGGTCGATGGTAATGGCTGGCCTCTAGTTCACTTATCTGATGGCACGATGATTCGTGCAAGACTGCTCGTAAGTCCTCATTTAATACGCAATCTACTCTCGAAATAGACCGTTTCCAAGGTAGGTGCCGACGGATTTAACTCGCCCGTTCGTTCGTATGCTGGAATTTCCTCCTATGGATGGTCGTACGACACGCAGGCAGTAGTTGCCACTCTCAACCATGCACCACGAGGTGCCTTCGAAAAACCTAATCATACAGCATATCAGAGATTCCTTCCGACTGGTCCCATTGCCTTCCTGCCTCTCTCTCCCACGGTCTCTTCTCTGGTGTGGTCAACCCGACCGCGTCATGCAGCGGCATTATGCAAATCCGACCCAAATGTCTTGGCTAGCATGATCAATGCTGCATTCCGCTTACCAGAAGTGTCCATTCGGTACCTCCATGATCGCATCCTGGAGGCGGAAGCTGCAGGCACCATCCTTTCGCACGATGCGATAAATGATGAAGTCGCCTTCAGAGAAAGATCCCACAACATCTCAAAATACTCTGCTTATGCCTCCGTTACGTCTGCCCTCTCAGGTGGAATCCCGCCGGATGACTCAGATTCCATCCCGCCTCTCGTTAGTTCAATCCAGACCGGTACAATTGCTAGTTTCCCCCTTAGATATAATCACACGGAAGCCTACTTGGGCGAAGGAGGAGGCAGTCGTACCGTCCTCGTAGGGGATGCGGCACACACCATTCATCCTCTCGCAGGACAAGGGCTTAACCTAGGATTGGGTGATGTCGAATGTCTCGCCCGTTGTATCGATCAGACGCTGAGGTTTGGTGGAGATATAGGTCAGTAGTGTCCATAATGTCTTTTCATGAGATTGACATCAGTTGGTTCCAGGCTCGTACACGGCTCTCCGTCCTTACGCAAGTGAACGTTACTTTGCAAACCACAAGGTCATGTCTGCGGTGGACAAACTTCACAAACTGTACTCATCCACGGTCGAACCTATCGTTTGGGCGCGTTCAGTGGGCCTCGAAGTGCTGAATGAGCTGGATTCCATCAAGGCTGCGCTCATGATGGACGCGGGCGGAGGCCGATCCACGGGGTCTGGATGGGAGTGGAATTTGCTTGCGCAGGGGGTGGAGGGTATTGCAACTGGGCTGAGTGCTGCGAGAATGTTGGGAGAAAGAATTACTAGCCTGAGGTTTTTTGGATGATACTACCCATGATATGAATATCAACTACTAGATCTGACCGAGATCACTACTGCAAACAAACATAAACAACACGTACCGTATTCATTGGCACGCGTCTCGAGTCATTTGAACGACGAAGTCACCTTGCGTGCGCACAAAGAATCCACTACGATGCAACCAACACCAGCACCATCTTCCCGTCCAGGTTCACCCGAACCAATGAGTAAAGAGACCGTGTACCCAGCACCACCTCAGAACAAAGGCAGCGCCCCTTTTTCCATCCTTTCTGGTCTCTTTACCAAGTTATCCACTGAACGCAAGCCAGAACGTCGGAGGCGTCTTCTCGACGCATGGTTTAATGTATGTCGCTGATCGTGGCTATATCCTACTGACTTTGACGACTTCACTCTCGCTGCGTAGCACTGGAGGGAACAGATCGGTTATGATCTATACCCTGTCCTGCGCCTCATTCTCCCTCAGGTATGTTCCATAGATATGTATGCGCAAGAGCAGTAGTTCAAGGTATGTACAGAAAGATCGTGAACGTGCGGTGTACGGTTTGAAGGAGAAAAACCTCGCCAAGGCTTACATCAAGCTTATCCCGCTCGGGATGAAAGACCCGGATGCGATTCGACTTCTGAACTGGAAGAGACCTTCGGGGAAATTCGTTTGTATCTCTGTGATTGTGACATGATTTTCATCTGAGGTTAGTTCTAGATAGGATCCGGCGATTTCTCCAACGTGTTATACGAGGTTGTGAGCAAGCGCTCCTCGGTAGTCGAAGGATCGTTGTCTGTTGATGACTTGAATGGCATACTCGACGAACTGTCTAAGAACATAGGAAAACAGTAAGTGACTTTAGGGTTCCAAGAGTGCGCTGATGTTTGCGTGCAGAGACGCGCAATCTAAAATTCTCCAACGCATCTACAATCGCTCCACAGTTGAAGAGCAGAAATGGATAGTTCGTATAATCCTTAAAGGTACGCCGTTTCCTTCAAGATAAAGACGTCCGCTAGTGACATTAGAGTGCCAGATATGGTCATATCGGTCAAGGAAACGACTCTGTTCTCTGTGTTTCATCCCGACGCCGAAGATTTGTTCAACACATGCTCAGACCTTAAGAAAGTTGCTTGGGAGCTGTCGGATCCAACACGCAGGCTTAAGGCAGAGGTACGATCTATATTATGACCTTCCTGAGACTACGGCTCATGTACCAACAGGATAAAGGTGTTCAGTTATTCCGAGCGTTCGCTCCCATGCTTTGCAAGCGACCAAAAAGCAAGATCGAAGAATCTGTCAAAGAGATACAGGGTCGTAAGTTCATTGTGGAAGAAAAACTTGATGGGGAGCGCATACAGCTACACAGGCGCGGTAATGAGTATTTTTACTGTTCCAGGTGAGATTATGAGTCTCCGTTCCGGTCCGTCCTTACGTTTGGTATAGGAAAGGAAAAGATTACACCAGCCTGTATGGAAAACACGTTGGAGAAGGCAGTCTGACGCCACACATTGACGCTGCATTTGACGACCGGGTTGAGGAGTAAGTGTGTGCAATTATGAATCATCTGGTCCTTACGATGACCACAGAATCATACTGGACGGCGAAATGTTGGTATGGGACCCTGTGTCCGAACGAAATTTGCCGTTCGGGACCTTGAAAACTGCGGCACTTGGTGCGCGTCCCATCCGTATTTCCTTTGAAAAGCGAAAATGCCTTACGTTGCAAGTCTAGACAAGTCCAAAGCGGAGCACAATCCAAGACCATGTTGTACGTGGCTTGGTTTTTGGAACCGTGTTGGTCCATTGATCCTCCTTTCCAGTTAAAGTATTCGATTTACTATATCTCAATGGCATGTCTCTCCACAACAAATCCCTCAAGTTCCGAAAACGAAATCTACGCGCTTGTATCCAAGAAATCTCCGGGAGGATAGAGTTCGTGGTCGAGTTTGAAGGTAAAACTGCCAAGGACGTAAGGCAAAGAATGGACGAGGTCATGGCTGCCAGAGGAGAAGGTCTCATTCTCAAGCACCCCGACTCGGAATATACACTCAACGGTCGTAATAAGGACTGGATCAAAGTGAAACCAGAGTATATGGTATACCTCTCTCCAAAACTCTAGCATACCATATTCAATCTTTTTCGTCATCAGGATGATCTGGGGGAAACGGTTGATGTGCTCGTCGTTGGTAAATATTGTATATTCCGTGTAGTTCAAAATTTGCTAAAGGAACGTACAGCCGGAAACTATGGAACTAGAAAACGATCGGGTGGTGTATCTACACTAATTTGCGCTGTACTCGACGATCGACACGCAGACAACGACGAGCCAAGGTTAGCACATCTGGTTTTTGGACCCCATCACTTCATCCCAAGGTACTTTTCAGGTACAGCAGCTTTGTGCGCATTGGCTCGGGTCTGAGCTTTGCGGACTACGTATGGATACGAGAAAAGCCTTGGAAAGAATGGGATCCCAAAAATCCTCCGGACTTTCTGCAAACCGCAAAGCGTAGCCATGATGATAAGGGCGATGTTTACATCGAGCCTGCAGAGTACGATTCTAAACTTCTCTCTTTTCTGATTTTTGTCTGACACACCGGAAGTTCCTTCATACTGAGAGTCAAAGCGGCCGAGATAACTAGCACTGGTAATTTGATATTGGCCGGATACCTTTACTGGTCTCGGGATTAATCTTTCTGCAGATCAGTACCACCTTGGTTTCACGATGCGTTTCCCTCGAGCTCTGTCTATTCGAGATGACCTCGCAATCGAAGATTGCATGACTGCGTCAGGTCTGTTTTCTCGTTTTTGTACACCTGCTATAAACTTAATTATGCCAGCTCTTCTGGAAACTGTACGCACAGAGCGTAAGAGAAAGATGGGGAAAGATGCAAGGTACGTATCTGCCGAATACTATATCCTGGTAACCATGACGGGGTCGCAGTTTCGACGATCGAAAGAAAAAAAGGAAGAAGACCGCAAAGAAGGTTGGTAATGAGATCTTTTTCAATCTCTCACTTACAAACCGCTTTCGTAGCCGATGGTCTTGCCGCAGTATCAAGGTCCAAGTGCCGATTCGGTCGAAGTCGAGTCGGAGCTGTTCAGTGAGATGAAATTCAGTGAGTTTATAACATCACTGCGATAAACAGTCCGGTCTAAGATCTTTAATAGTGGTGTCCGCGGACCCAAAGTCGAAGACCGGGGAACAAGACCGCAAAGAGTTGATGAAATTGTACGGACTACATGTCCAAAGTGGGTGCACAACTCATTTGTTGCAGGATCCTCGAAAACGGGGGGACTTGTGTTCAAGTCGTGACGTCCAAACAACCCGCCATAGTCATTTATGGTGGCAATACAATGCGTATGTCGTCGGGTTATAAGGGACTACGTTGTTTTTCTGATGGACAAGACGCTAGCATACGATATCAAGTTGCTGATCAACAAAGGCACTGTCGATATCGTTCGACCACAGTGGATTCTGGACTGCGTCGCGAGGGACGAACTTGTCCCCCTGAAGAAAAGGTACATCCTAAATTAGGAGATTTAAATTCAATTTCGGAGGTTCACCAACTTCGCAGATACTTCTTCCATGCGTCGGACGACCGACAAATTTTGGCTGAATACAATGAACCTGATAGTGAAGAAGACGAGGAAATGGGCGACGAACACCAGAAGCCATCTGAAGAACGGGACACTAGCCCCAGGAGACGCACAACGTCAGAGGGCGTCGAAGCTAAGGAAGAAGATGTGGATCCGGCTCTTGCGGACTGGTTGACTGTGGATGCCAAGCACGCGGTTCCTGAGGATAGCGAGACAGAACCGGAGAGTGATGCCGATTCCGTAAGTGATGCCGCCGATCAAGATATCGACGAATGGATAGAAGTGGGGGCAAGTGGTAGCGAGACCCTTGAATCATTTCAAATTTTGGTAAGTCCCTCCAGCGCGCGTCCGTATCGACTGTTACATGCTTGATTGGTTAGTCTCTCTCCAACGAGGAAGTACATTCAGAGGTGCGGACTGTTTTTCATGTTTTCTGGTCTCGTGGTTGACGACGAGTAGCCTGGGGATGATGATGTTGTCATGGGCGAGGCTTCGGCACACGAATACGACACTACTAAGATATTCAAGCACTTGTACGACCATCATGGCCCTGGGCACCTGGTTCACTAATATACTCTATTTTATAGGTACTTCTACATCGATTCTCCAGAAAATGCGCGTAAGAATGAGATGGCCGTGACTACGAAATACGAGAAGCAGATTTCCGATCAGTGCGTTTTTCATTGATATTCCACCAGGATGTTCGGAGGCTCATGTAACACAAGCTTGCATCAAGTCTCCCGGAATATCGAAGAAAATGGAGGGAAAAATGTGGATCTTGACGATCCCAAGTTAACTCATGTTGTCCTTGACAAACGAGATGTGTCTCGCAGGATAACACTCATGCAACTCACGTCAAAGTAAGGTGACTTCTTCTACAGATCGCCCAAGCTAACGCTTTCACAGGCCTAAACGCCGCAGACTTGTTATATCGGATTATATACAAGCATGTTTGGATGAGGAGACTTTACTCGATGAGGAGGGTATGTCGAACTTCCCGCGCTTTCTTGCGAGGTCTCACGGTCCCCTTCAGAGTTCGTACCTTGATCGATGCGGTTATATTTTTGTGTATATATTTCTGTCATTGATGGGAGATGCTTCTCGAATATGGATGGCATCCCATGTATCATTAGTTCCAAGCTCATGCGTCAGCAGGGGGAAATTCTTGAACCCTCTGCCTCAGCTGGGCTGGGCATGGAACACAAGGTAAGTGATTACAGTAAGTCTCACGCTACCATTGGTAGGAGATCTTGCATCCCCGAATGTCGATTCTTCCATTAGACGCCAAAATCATGGGAAGGTTTGACCGGCTTCTTCTCGCTACCTTTATGCTTTACGCCACGACAGTCTTGCATCCGCGGTGCACACTAAAGAATCCCCTTTGGTCCTGTTTTTAGACATGCGTTCTGCGAATCCGGCGGTTCTTGCTGTGCGGGCGCAATCCAACTAGCTCGCGGGGTTTGGCACTGGATGTGCAGATTATAAAGACGCGTTGGAACCTCACGAGAAGGGTCCTCGCGTATTCCCTTTACTTCCCCTCCCTGATACCCCAAAGCCTCCAGGAGCCGCTCTGTTGTGATGGTGAAGCCAAACGGCATCCCTCTAGACACCGGGTCTATTGTGTCCATCGTGCTGGAGGGAATTCTGTATGGTGAGTCGACGCGATTTGTCTCATCAGACGCGAGGGTAACGAGGGTAACGCGATATTTTTCACGTTAGGCCTCTCCGTTTTGATGTTCGTCGGCACGATGTTGGCCCTGATCCATAGACAGATGCATATCGGTGTCAATCGACGGATGGTCACGGTCGCTTGCATGTTGCTTCTGTTTAGCACCGCGGTACGTACCAAAACTCTTGCATCCGCACCGATCGCTGGCTAAAACGTATTTGGGTGGCAGCATATAATCATCAGCACCATCCGGACATACGAGGGCTTCGTACAGTACCGGAACACATTTCCTGGAGGACCAGTAGCGTTCTTTGGCGACGTCGCCCAATGGACTTTTGTGTACAAGAATGTGTTATATTTATTACAGACGCTGCTTGGTGACGGGGTAGTGGTGAGACTATACACACGATCGCGTTCGATTGCCACCGACTCATTCACATCCAAACTTTGTATCCAGATTTACCGTTGCTACGTCGTCTGGCAATCATGGTGGATCATCATCTTTCCCATCTTGTTATGGGTTTCTGTTGCAGGTAAGCAATGCCTCCCATGTTACGCATGAATAGTAAAGGCTCATATGATCTGGCATGTCACTGAAAAGTGACCGGAATCGGGTCTGTGTACTCCGACTCCGTAGCAAAGATCTACAAAGAAAACATCTTTGCGGGAGCCACTGGGCCATGGATAACTGCATTCTTAGCCGCCACGCTCTTTACTAACATTTTGAGTACATGTGAGACTCACTTTGCTCTTCTCAGAAGCGATTCTCACTGATGGCAACCGCGGCGCCCGTTTTCTCATCCAATGGTGATTCCCTCACGTCAGCTTTACTTGCGTTCCGGATATGGAAGGTGGGAACACGCGTCACAAGAGTATCCTCGCACACGACCGTGTTGTGGCCGGTCCTAAGAATCGTGCTTGATGGGGGGGTGCTTTACTCAGTCTTCCTCCTGGCGGCGCTCCTATGCTTCGTGGCGAAAAACCGGGGGGGACAGTATGTACTGATCGACATGGTGCGTCCGTTTCGAACAATGTTCAAGATAGTCCTCAGAGCTGACTCTGCTCCTCGTTCCTGGTGATCCTCGGGGCCGATTGCGTTTGATGTCCGGGTCCGGGTCTTGCCGTGTCATTCTCATCTCTCTGTCCATCGCCGGCACGCCCAAAAACAGATCATGCCCATCATCTCCATCACGTTCTACATGATCATCATCAGGGTCACGATGTCGAAAACGGCTTCCCATGGTAATGCGCCACCTTCCGGTGCGCCCGGTGGCCGTCTCACGTTCTCCCGCATGTCGCACCTGAGTTTCGGGGCCCGTGACTATCCGATGAAGCGCATGGAAGTGCACATTACACAGTTGATGGAAACGAACGAACGGGGTGATAGCGAGAGTGGAAGCGGAAGTGGTGAACCTAAGAGTCAGAGGGAGATGGAAGAGGGCCCAGGGGAGATGGAAGAGGAAGAGGATACGGGGAGC
>JBBPNX010000953.1:0-12241 GCA_038091155.1 Harrya chromipes
GTGAGGTGGTGGCGAGACGGTGAGGTGGTGGCGAGACGGTGAGGTGGTGGCGAGACGGTGAGGTGGTGGCGAGACGGTGAGGTGGTGGCGAGACGGTGAGGTGGTGGCGAGACGGCAAGAGGGCAAGGGTGGGGGCGAGACGGTGAGGTGGTGGCGAGACGGCAAGAGGGCAAGGGTGGGGGCAAGACGGCGAAGGTGACGGCAAGACGGTGAGGTGGTGGCGAGACGGCAAGGGTGGTGGCGAGACGGCAAGGGTGGTGGCGAGACGGCAAGGGTGGTGGCGAGACGGCGCATGTGAGGGCAAGACGGCGCATGTGAGGGCAAGATGGCGAGACGGCGAGATGGGACGGCAAGACGGCAAGGGTGGGGGCAAGACGGCAAGACGGTAGGACGGCAAGACGGCGAGATGGTGAGACGGCAGAGGGCAACGGCAAAACGGCGAGATGGTGAGACAAGACGGTGAGATGGCAAGACGGTGGTGAGACGGTGGTGAGACGGCGAGATGGGGGGCGAGGTGGTGAGACGGCGAGGGTGACGGTGACGGTGAGACAGCGAGACAGTGAGGTGGGGGCGAGATGGCGAGACGGCAAGATCGCGGCGAAGGATGGCACTTCCCATATTTGGTGGTCGCTTGCCACACCAGCCCCTGTGTCGGTTTCCTGCTTCGGCACCACTATCGTTCAGCGAGATTCCCTGTACATGGCTGCAGTGTGGTGGCAATGTGCGGGCAATGTGTCCAGCCTATTTCAGTAATATTACTGACCTTATCCACCATTTTACCGATTGGCATCAGTAATTTTGCCGCTGTAGATTAGTGTTGCCGCTTCGGCACCCCTATCTTTCGGCACAATTGCCTGTACATCACCGCAGTGTGGCGGCAATGTACAGGCAATATCCCCGGCCTATTTCGGCATTATTACTGATTTTATAGGCCATTTCTCCGATGGTTATTCGGCATTTGCTATCCTTCAACTGAGTCGGCCCACCCATTCTTTATCTATCAGCCGGTCAATTTCTATCGGTATTCATCCCCTCAGCCCAGCCATATGTACCATGTCCTCTACCATCGGCCTACCAATAGATATTTGTCCATGAACTGCTCGGCCCACCAGACTGTCCCACTGTTATGACCGGAGAGTCAAAACAACAATAAACACTAATGCTTCAGGGGTCACGCAATACCCGCACAAACAGAGAAGAGAAGAGGAGAGAGTAGAAGGGCTTAGTCCTTGACGTCCAGCTGGGATAACCCAAGAACCAAATGAATACGACTGAGGAAAGACAGAGAGTACAGGCAGGTACTTATACTGTTGTGCTATCTATGACTAAGCATGACTAATGAGATAGCAAGAATAGCTAACCAGTAGCATAAAGGGTGCTTATCAGCACGTGTGAACAATGAGGTGTTATCTATGACGTATCGTGGGATCGATCCGGTTAATCAGGAAAGTAAAGTAACCGGTATCTAGAACGATCTGGTTAAGTCTAGACCAGTATCTAAAAGGGGAACCCTAACCCTAGAGTAGGATAAGGTTAATGATAAGGGTTAAGTTAGGTAAAAAGTTTGAAAATCGTAACATTATTTTTCTTGCGCTCTTCCTTGAGAAACTGTTGCTCTTCCTCAATGCGTTGTTGTTGCTCCATTTCTTCGCGCTCCTGCTGCTCGGCCCAAGCGACATCTTCTTCTTCCAGTCTGCACGCTCTGCGCACTCTCTCCTCATTTTGGCGTGCCGTCCATTGGCGGGTGAGTATGTCTATGGCAGCCTGGGGGAGCAGGCCTGCGTCTATGAGGAGTTGACGCTGTTCTTTGAATTGCAGGGCAGCAAAGTCGGGAGGCGCTGGTGCGAGTGGGATGTCCATGAGTGGCAGTCTTGACGGTTTTGGAAGTGTGAGAAAGCGAGAGAGGAAAGCAGCGGGAGGGGACTTGAGAGCTGCTCCAATGGGTGAGCAAAGTGGCGGGAGGAAGAAAGAGTCACGCCACTTCGCTTACCTCATGCACGGACTAAATTCTAGGTGACCGCGTGCCTTGGAAACCTAGAATTGCCATTCGTCATTGAACAGTTACCTAAGCAACGTGCGTTTCAGCGGCATCTGTTGGACATGAACGTTCGAACGTCTGGCGCATGGAAGGCCTTGCGGACAAATTTGGGCCAGTTCCCCGTACCTTGCTGGACGAACTTCTCGCGCTAGAAAAACTCGATACGCGAGTCTGCTCGCTCGAAAAAGATTTCGAAAATGGTATCCGCGGAAAAGTTTGGGATGCTACCAATCGACGCTGATTGGTAGCATCCCAAACTTCAGGCTCGATGATCACGCAGACGAACGGCCATTGTTCGTCACCACATCGTCATCCATCTTCGAATCTGTTAATCACGCTGTCGTTCCATTCACTCCTGGCTTCCCTTGGGAACCCCATTCAACCCGTACCCTCTAACTTCGACCCCCTCTGTCCGGTTCTCTCCGGATAAAGACAGGAAAAGTAGGGCAAAAAGTGAGCCAAGCAAGAGAAAAGAACGGCACAAAGGGTACCTACAAATTAATAGCGCAACGGCAAGTCCACAGTAAGATGAAGCATATGCACCGTCGGCGGGTTCCGCCTTCCCAGGACCGGCCTTTTTGTGATCGGATGTTTGAGGTTGGACAGGTTTCGGTGTTAACCTGTAACCTGCGGTCCAGGCGCCAAGCAGATTTGGTTTCGATGTCTGTGTCATGTCAGGTTGAGCCTGCAATATCTGTGACGGCAGCTTCCACTATGGCGGTGCTATCCGTCAGACTCGTGTTTAGAATAATGACCGAGGGTATTGACCAAACCTCCACAGAACATGCAGTCGAAGGTGGTGATGTTGGATCAATCTGAGCATCCGGAGCTATCCGCTGGACAGGAAGATGGCACCATCACGTCCTACACTAAGCACGAGGAATGCGTGGGAGGCGTGGTGCCACTGCGCACGGCCTAGAGTAGAATCCCACGGGTGCTCGGAGGTTGACAAAGCGGGAGAAGGTGGTGGTGGGAGTGAAAGAGAAGACGTCTTCAAGTGAGAGGACCGACCCGTACATACGGTAACATACCAATGAGATTGCAAATGGTGGCACATACGTTTACTTTTCAAGAGGACCAGTGGAGAAGACGGGCGAATGAGTGCCGTGCGGGGGGAGGAGGTAACAAATCGAACATTGATTGTGCAGTGGACAGTGAGATCGTTGTGTGGAGAAGGGGGCTATAGTTGATTATGGTGTAGCGGACACGATGCAGTGTAAGGGGGTCGCGAAGCAAACACTCCATAACGTCTTGTCAAGACCTAGAAAACCTTGTGACTTGTGCCCCGGCTGGTTGTTCCGAACAGTTACGAGGAAGCGCTAGGGCACCAATCGCAAAGGGTTGTTGCGAGTCAACAGCACGCGGCCGTTGTTGGAGTTGCACTTTCATCCGACAATGCTTCGCAAATTGCGTCTACGATTAATACGAAGAAACGGTGAGTAGACGGATAGGACAATCAAAAGGATCATACTGACGAGACGCAAGAATCGAATGGAGATGTTACCAGGTCGAGCAAGGTCGAGCAAAGGGAAGAGAGGGCAAGCCTGGATGGCCATTGCGAGGCAATCCAAGTCGCGACAGTGATGGGGATCCATCCAAGCATGGCTTCCACTATCGTTCAGGAGAGTGGTGCGGTGCCGAGCGAGGGCAAGGAAAAGGAAGAGAGGTCCAACCCAGATGGCCATTGCGAGGCGATCCATCCAAGCATGGCTTCCACTGCCGTTCAGGAGAGTAGTGCGGTGTCGAGCAAGGGCAAGGAAAAGGAAGAGAGTTCCAACCCAGATGACAAAGACGAGGCGATCGAAGGGACAATGCTGACGAGCCCCGATCCAAACCGGGGTTCTACTGCGAAGGTGATCAAAATCGATGGCCGGAAGTACATATATTCAGTTGGGTTCATGGCCGATGGGAAACACGTCTTGACTGGTGGAGCCGAAGGGAAGATTCGATGCTGGCGGATTGAGGATGGGAAGGAAGTGGGGATGCCGATGCACGTGTGGTCGTCTGTCTACGACATTGCAGTTTCACAAGATGGCAAATGGGTCGTGTGTGGGGGGCAGGATAACCGTGTAAGGGTCTTTGATGCGCAGAGTCGGAGAGTGGCAATGGTGTTGAAAGGACACTGGGAACCAGTGAAAGCTGTGGATGTGTCGCCGGATGGGACGAAAACCGCGTCGGGGTCCGAATTTGGTCTCTCAACAGGCAAGGAGCTGAAAAAACTCGAACACGATCACTCGGTGGCTGCAGTCAAGTTTTCGCCAAACGGACTTTTCTTCGCAACCGCCGGGTACGGCGACTCGGTCCGGATCTACAAAACTGACCATGTCCGTCTACTCGCCGATTTCAAGATTCGAGTTAATCCATTGGAAAACCGATCTGTCGCGTGGCATCATGACAGCAAACATCTCTTTGTTGCATCAAAGGATGGCCACATCCATCTCGACGCATCCACCGGCAACACACTCTCAAAATGGCACATCATCCCTAGCAAATATTCCATTCATTCCATCGCCTTGGCAAGCGACAGCACATCCATCGCATCGTCTGCAGGTCCATCAGTGTCTTTCTGGGATGCAGTGACGCATGAACAAATCGGGTCTCCCATTGAACATATTGTTTCGTCCTTGGCCCTATCTCCAAATCATGTCATGGTAACAAGTGTGGGTGAAACTATCATGCTACGGGATCTGCGCAACATTCTTCCTGCTCACTACTATGTAGGTGTACCTCTCCAAATGGTGCTGTAGCTTTCCTCATCACAACCAAAAGGCCACCCGAGATCTCTACAACAAGCTTACGGACCTCCGGAATCACTATGAGGTGCAATTGCACAAGCTCCGAGACCACAAGATCGCCGCTCTCACTGTTGAACTGGACTGCCAGAAGCGTTCGGTTACCATGAAGATGGACAAGCTTGTTGCTGTGCTCCAGGAGCTTGACCAGTTTCCTAATGTATCACACAAGCTCCGAATCCTTTCCGCGCGTCAGGACCTCAGGACATCTGAAGCTCGAATCCACGAGATCCATCAACAGCACAACGACCGAATAAGAGGCATTAGGTCTACCATCGTAACCCGACAACTTGAATCGTCTGATATTCAGTGCTTCATCACGGTCTCGGATGCATACACTGAATATACACTCATTCAGATTCTCAAAAGGCTCAATTCATTGGTTCAGCTGACCTCGGTATTTATGGCCAGATATCTCATCAACAACCGTGACTCCCAGTCTCCTGCAGTCGACGAACAATTTTCGGCAGCGCAACGAGCCTCAGAATTCACTTCTCTATCCTTGGTGGGCTCCCTAGGAGCAATGTCACCTGACGGCGTGGCCTTGCGCCTCCCAATTGCATTCCGCGCCTACCTCATCTCTCGCTTGTGGCATATCATTTCCTCATGGGTGATTGGCAAAGAACACGACAATTTTCTCACCGGAGTGTACAAACGAGTGCAGGAGGATTCAGGCAAGGAGTCCAATTCCGAGTCTTGTCAGGTGTGTTGCTAATAGTAACACACAGAATCGCAAACCCGTGCCGCGCGTTGGCGATCTCTGACCTATGCGTATACCCCTGTCCCAGTCAGCAGCACCGACAGCCTCGCGACAGACATCATACAAGGGCTTTCATACATCGCACTTGCAGCTGGTTGTGCCTCCTCCGCTTCTGCTGCACACACCAAGATCTCATACAGGTTCCAACGCAAGATAGCATACATCATTTCAACCACCGAGAAACTTGCGAAATCGGTTTGGAATGCGAGAGCGGCCGATTACAAACTCGTAGTTGGCCATCCCGGTCAGATACTTGACAGGGTTGCGATGGAGGTGGATTACCGCACGAGCCGAGGTGGAGGAGGCCGGAAAGTGATGTGCACAACTCACTTGGGGTTGATAAAGGAAGTCGTCACGGACCCGCCAGTTCCGGGTGAGAGGAATACCTTGACGGTGTCGACGGTGGTAAAGGCAAAGGTTCTTCTCGAATCTTTGGTACCTAATAGGTAGAGCTGATGCTGGCCGCAGGTGTCTCCTCGAGTCATCGTCATATTCGTATCTCCACGATCCCGTAGCGTACTAGGCGAAGTGTGAACGACGTCGTTTCATACTTGGATTCTCTGACTGTGCCACATGTTACTATTGCTTTCAAATACTCTTTCAGATAGCCCTTCCGTGTACCGTCAATGCCTTTTACCAAATTCTACTACTCCATTTCTTACTCCAGTCGCATTCCTCGCGGGCCATGTATATCATATAATGTACACCCACGCACGGTTACGGCGTTGTCTTACATTCGAGTTCAACCCTGTCCCACCCCGCCCAACTCTGACTCTCTTCGCAAGCTTGCACCTCATTCTGCTGAGCACATAAATTGGATGCTGGAAAGGAGAAAATATTCGCGTCGCCAAAGTCAGCACTGAGAGTCAACCCCTGCTCTGTGCGCATCAGCCAACTTACGCATGACTCCCGTCATTCGCCCACAATAATATCGGGACTTGGAGCACTCACTGCGGGGTGCCAGTGGAGTCTCGAGACGTGGATTGTCAACATGATGTGCTCGCCCGTTCATACATCATACACCTTACCAACGAGAGGACAACTGACCCTTTGCATTACGATCAACAGTTATGTTACACGTACACACAGTGGGAAACGGTGAGCTGCTCGACCGCGTGTCCCGGAATGACCCAACGATTCGGACAGATGAATTGATCGTCATTACTTAAGTACCGGGGACGATAATAGCATAAGCCAGAGGTTGGGCACGATCTGGTGTAATGTGCGAGATCAGCGTCATCGAAGAAATGACAACGAATACGAGGCGGGCTCAGAAAAGGGGACATGACACCAGACGACGATCCTACGGCAAAAAGAAAGAACATCAACATATAGCTAAGCCAACAACGAAAACACCACGACCACGTACGAAAGCAGAAACATCCTGACCATACATGTCGACCGGGCATCCAATAGGGACGAGGTTGACATTCGTACTCAACACGATCATTCCGGCGGAGCCACCGACAGAGGCGAGAGGACGAGGACCACCCGAAATCGACGCCAGATCTCGGGTATGTCGGGGAAGAAGTCGGAATGCTCGACATCCTCCTTAGGTGATGTCGTATGAGAACATGTGGACGAGGGGCTCGAGGGAAGTGAATGCTGAATTCGCGCAAGGAGAAAGAAGAAATGGTGGTCAAGTAAAGTAGATACCTAAATTGTGAAATCCAGGAATGACGAGCACAAGCCAACCAAACCTCGAAGCTGTGAAGGAAGAAACCACCGATTTCAACCAGGGAGCCGAGGAGCAGATAGTTCACAACATGTGTCTACAGAGTCAAGCCAATCGGCAGAACGCAGGGAAATCACCGATGACTCACAGGCCATCATGGCAAACTCATACCGGACTGGCGCGCCGGACTAGACAAAGATGCGAAGCTATTTCGCAATTAGGCCTTTTCCCGACCACTAGATCAGCAAGTTGAAGTAAGTTCGTTGCAGCCTGGGTATGCCACGTTCAGTGACATGAATGTCGTTTAACGGATGAAATTGCCTATCATACAAGTACCTTTGCTGGTCACTGAGCTCACTGTTGACACTGAAGGTTCGGTATGTTTGATTTTGCTAAATCTTTCCATGTGGAGGACTGACGGAAGTGGCGTCTTGGAGAGCGGATCGGCGCGAGAAGGCCTCTCAGTTCCACCACCGATGGAGATACATACCTTTGTGCACACAAAATGCGAGGTTCTGTCCCAATGGCGGACGAACCTGGTAACACCTGTGTGAAAATCAACATCAGTGTCTTGGTTCACAAAGTACCCATGATGGGTTAGACCAACTTGATTTGTGCTGGATAATGGACATCCTGCAAGTTCCCGGAGACATCGCGAAAACGGTGCCACATTCCGTGTATGAGAGAGAAAGACAAGAACGATGCAGGCAGTAAGCCGCAAACAATACTCTGACAAGTCCAACAGCAATTTAGTTTGGGTATACACATAGGATTTTTGGGACGCAGTGTCAGCATCTCCTTGAAGACCGGGAGTTTGATGTGAACACGAGACAGCGTCCACTGCTTCACGTGGGGCCATTTCTGACTCCAATCTGCGAGCCATCACACCCAACGTTTACACCTTCCAGACTACCACCCCTCCTGCATGGTGGTACGGAGGGTAGACCGAGCAGAATAGAGTCCGGCTTTATGTAACGGATGATCCGACCATTGAAGACATTGTCCGCTTCCGGTACATTCTGTTTTTCGTCGCTGCACAGCTATATAAGCGATGTATGTTTCAGCCGCGTTCTGCACATAAACGTTGAGCGCATGGAAGAGCTTGCGCACAAATATGGGCCCGTTCCCCGCACCTTACTGACACTCTGACATGCCTGAGGAGGCGGAGCAAAGATATGCAAACGAAGTCCATAACAGCGTTGAGGAGGCTACCAAATGCTCCAATTCGGACATTATGGCTGGGTCATCCAAAAGTGTCTCGTGTGTGGTGAATATGTCGATGCAGAGCGGCGCGTCCGCAGACGGGGCTCCCAGGAGGGTGACCACGACTTCAAAGTACAGTCGATCGCCCATCGATGGGGACCATCCTGATGAGGGCGTTTGCAAAGCACCGTCGATCGGTCGGATGGGTCACGACGAGATGATGCACGATGATGATCAGCGTTCGAGACACCAGTCAAAACGATCAACAAAACGCACAAAAACCCCACTCCATTCCTATTTACAGCTTCACCGTCACCCCCGCCCGAGGATAATATGCCACCCTCACGTCCACCGACCGCCCGCCGCGCTTGCCTCACGTGAATACGTCTTCTCTGGTACGACCCCCGCGAGATGAGGTACAGTTCCTCTGAGCCGACGGACAGTACTAGTATGAAGGATGCCTCGGCACTTTCGGGGTAGGTAGGGACCCATGTGGGTGTATGAGTGTCGTCGTCTCGGTGCTATTCATATCCACGGATGGCATATCCGCTGGGTTCATCGAGTGTTGAGAGATGGATAGGATCGAGCGAGGAGGACCAGGTCGGTCGAGGACGCCGTCTCTTTCACTCTCCTTTCCCTTCTTCGCATGTGTAGCAATTTTGGTAGGTTCCAGACAAGAATAAGCGGTGGGCGGTCGAGTGGACGCGTCAAACATACTTTGTTGTCCCAAAGAAACGCTTCCCTCCTACTCCCAAACGTCGAGACGGTGTGAAATAACCTGAGCATACTGAGGATGAGCTCATTGTGACTGCCACTGATGTACGAATTCAATTCCGCAGCCACTGTGGAAAAAGGAGCGTCTTGATGATAGAAACTGTAATCCGGGGAGTGACACGAGAGCAAGGTGGAGAAGAGCGAGGTGACCAGGGCTCGTCGACATCTAGCAAGTACGTAGTTCACAGAAGCACTTCAAATTTAAGACATACTACTTCATTGACTACGCCCCAGATATTGAAAAGGTCTTGAATGGCAGGTGACGTTTGTCTTTCAGTGCCACTGCGATCCCGTTTGGCTTCACGAATAGCTCGGAGCGCAGCGCAAAGAGGGCTGTGTTCTTGTGTAGCATGGAGGATGTTTGACGTGCGCGCGATCCTATTTAGACTCCGCTAACGCTGTATCCCCTATCAATGACCACCACCGACTCTAGCACCAGCCAGCGCCATTGTAATGTTAGGCAGTGATTCAGATCTCAAAAAGCTGCACTACCATCTGGAAATCTTTAGAAAAGCGGTTTGGGGCCAAACGGGGGCTCTGGAACACCGTCTCTACGAGAATGGGCCACGCTATCTAGACTTTGGCGTTCACCTCTCTGCCGTGCAAGACTTTTGTCGCGCTGTAAAATCTGATCGATTATTCATATTCCCGGAGTATGTCGTTGCAGTCGAAAGACTCAGGGAGGACTCGGGTATCTATGAAAATGGTGCATGTATCATGGGCCAGCCGGGCATCGGTAAGTACTTAGGTTTCGCAAACTTGGCAGCCAAGCACCATTCATTTATCATATTTAGGCAAATCCTGCTTTATTGCGTACGCTGTCGTTGCACAATTGCGTGATCGGAAGCCTGTGGCTGTCGATGTCTCTTTTCTGCAGAACAACTTGTCTTACTTGTTGTTCGGTGCAAAAGATACCACGCTTCATAGGACCAGTGATAGATATCCTTTAAAAGAAATCCCAGGCATCTGGGCGTTCTCCGACTCCAATGAACACTTTTCTATCCCCACTCCTGCCTTTACGCACACTCCCGGTGTTCGCACGTTCTTGGCAACTTCACCTGCTCCACGGCGTTACCATGCATGGAGAACACAGAATTCGATTCCACTTTATGTAATGGACATTCCGTCCTTTGAGGACATTGCCAATTTTAGGTACGTTATGTGACTTGTCGCCGTACAGATATCTAAACACCATCTAATTAGCTATGTTCTGGGTAAGGATGTTTCAAAGATCATAGGCATCGCAGAACAATTTGGCACCGTTCCCCGTACCCTCTTGGAACTTGTTAAGAGTTCTGGGGTGTTAGCAGACCGTGAAAGGGACATCCGCGGAAGGGTCTATGAGGCTATGAACAAACCCCCGACCGACATTGCAGCTGCCATGGCCAAGATGGACGATGTATCCATCCCTGGATCATCCAATATTTTCTTCGTTAGACCTGTTTCGAATGTGAATCGCTTGGGTTACAACGTGATCATACCGACCCCCTGGCTTCTCGAGGAAGTCGTTCGTGTACTACGCCGCCGTGAGGATTGGGTAAGAGCAGATTTCATCAATGCTCTGAATGGCCCCTCAGAGACTCGTCCAGCAGCCAGTGCCATCTTCGAGCAAATGGTACATTTCTACATGGTCGGTGGTCATAGTCTGTCTGTTCACTGGTACAATGACCCAACGCCGGAGCCCACACTATCCCCTGGCATCCTTCAGATATGCCATGTCGGCGTTGAGCTTGAGATGCCGCCGCCTCTCTATTGGCGTCCCGGGAGGTTCAACTTTCCCGCTTTCGATGCCGTCCTCATCACTTGTGATTGCATTTATGCAATCCAGATGACAATCACCCGCACACACCTATCTCCTATCGAAGCCAGTCTGGTGAGATTAAGAGAGGTTTTGCCATCAAACAAGAAAGGGATGCCAATCAGAGTCCTGTTTCTGGGTAATCGACTGGAGCAAGTGGATGCAGTCGCAACTGAATTGGTCCAAGTGTTCCGCCACGAGGGAAAGTCAATGGCAGTTGGGTGGGCTGTTGTCCCTACGAATATTTTCGAAGCTCAATATTTGGTGAGTGCAATCGCCGTATTATTGTCACACAGAAGGGTGTTGATGCAAAGTTCATTGTTTGCAGGGCGGTGAACACGGTCAACTAGTACTACCACCAGCAGGTCAGGAGGTCATGGATACTTTGTGAAGTGTAGTAGGTGGTTATAACGCTCGTCGATGCCTGAAGTCACGCCTGAGTGAGAAGAGAATAATTGTAAACTACTAGTACATTATAACGTGAACGCGAGTTATCGAGAACCGTAACGTCTTGAGGTTTGAACGTTTACAGATCACACGGCTGCGGTTCAGACCCTCAATTCTGCATCAGGTATGATGATCGAGAGCCTGACATTCTCTTCAGCCTAATTAACGACCGCTCGTTTACAAACAGAGTTGTTCGCCACGCAACCCACAGGCAAAAAAAAATAAAAACACAGACAACGCGAAAACCGCGCATCCGTGCGAATCCGTAGGAAACGGGTTTGGCACGAGGCCACCGCCTCACTGCGGCACTCGTTGGTATTGGCAGATCATCATGATACTTCTGACTTCTTTGCAGACGCACGACGCTGACGGCCAGCCACTGCGGCGGATGACTCGGTCCGTACCCTCGCCGAAAATCGACGCCCCGATCGTCGACACTCATCAACCGCGTCCCGCTTCGTGGCCCCCTTTCGCTGGGAACGTCGAGTGCCACGTTCCCCCATCATGATATCCTCAGGGGGTGTGCGCGTTACAACTCCCTCTGTTCGTCGTCGCTTCGGGCTGTGCTTCCGATCTAGAGTTGCTCGCAGTCCGGGTATACGTACTTGGGCGTCGGTCCCTATATGTGCTCGCGCAAAATAAGTTGGTTCCGGCGTGTCTCCGATTCACCGTGACTGTTTGTCAACATCGCCTTGCGCGCAGTCGACACAAGTGCCTCACTGCGTTCTCGACCAGGTATGCATCCCCTACATGG
>JBBPNX010000954.1:0-12240 GCA_038091155.1 Harrya chromipes
CTGGGAGGGGGACAGAGGAGGGGGGGCGGGGGGCGGGGGGCGGAGTGGAGTCGGTTGGAAGGGAGGTGAGTTGATTTGGAAGGGGTAAAACACTAGTTCGAGTGTAGGGGCTATTTGGGACGGAGGGTTGGCTGTCCTCGATCACACCGAGAGAGATGCTGTTCTGCTTGTAATTGACCATAGCTTTCTTCCAGTCCTCGACTTTTGGGAGATCGCCACGATCCATGAGCGCATCTACGTCTTCGATGGGGAGGTTGGATGCGGGATCACGGAGTTCGACAAAAGATGCCGGAATTAATCCAGGGCGGCCAAGTCTGCCGATAGGTTTGGCAACGAACCATTCGCGATTAGACTGGGCGACAACGGAAATGGGATCGCCGGCTTTTGCATCGAGTTCGTCAGCACGTTCGGCGAGGAAGTCGTGAAGGACGACGGCGTAGGAGACGCGTGTCTTTTGTATCTTTGGAGAAACGATAGATGGAGAGTCGAGAGGGATGGGGAAACGGGAGTCGCGGATGCTATTAGGGCAAGAGGGGTGAGATGAGAGAGTGGGAAATGAAGAGAGACTGACGCGGAGGAGGGACTCTTGAGAAATTCTTCGAACAAGTTCTTTGGGACGAGACCGCGCGCACCGGTTACAGGGTTGTGTGCCTCATACCAGGGACCGTCCGTGTCTGGATCGCCGGTTACGTAGAAGAAGTCGCCCTTTTGAAATGCGAGCTGCTGAGGCTCATCGGAGGCGTAGGAAGAGATGGCACGGATGACTTTTTGCGGGGGTAAAGATGTAGAGGGTGGTTTAGGGAGGGGTATGGGTGTAGATATTTGGAGTCTGTGACTCTGAGTACGATTCTTTCGGAGAGACTTGATCATGAGCGTAACATACAACGAACTCGCAAACTAACTCTCTTCGGACCATGTCTATGATTACGTAACGACAACAACTCTCTTCTCTCCTTCACCGATGGCGGCGCGAAAACTACAAAGTATGTCTTTTTGTACACTCATATCTACAATTTATATCTCTCTACTTGACAGCCGAAATCGACCGCACCTTGAAAAAGGTCGCAGAGGGCGTCGAGCTCTTTGAAAGCATCTATGACAAGATGCAAGCGTCCACAAACCAGACACAGAAGGAGAAGCTCGAGACAGACCTCAAGACACAGATAAAGAAGCTCCAGCGTCTCCGTGACCAGATCAAGACTTGGGTCGCAAGCAACGACATCAAAGACAAGTCCCTCCTTCTCGAGAACAGGAGATTAATCGAGACGGTGCGTCCTCTTCCCTGTCCTTTGAACCGATGGCTGCATCATCCGGAGTTGTCTCCACCTCCGTCTGCTGTTGCTTTCTCTCTGACGTACATCTGACCTTCCCGGTATAGCAAATGGAAAAGTTCAAAGCTTGCGAAAAGGAAATGAAGACAAAGGCTTTTTCCAAGGAGGGCTTGACGCAGTCTGCAAAGCTGGATCCAAAAGCGCAGGAGAAACTAGAGGTCACCGCTTGGCTACAGCAGTCCGTCGAGGACCTTACACTTCAAGTCGAGCAGTCAGAAGCAGAGATTGAGGCTCTACAAGGTGGTGGAAAGAAACGCGGAAAGGGCCAGTCGTCGACAGCAGGTCGTTTGGACGAGCTCGAGCATCTCAATGAACGTCGGAAATGGCACATCAATCGTCTTGAGCTTATCCTCCGCTTACTTGACAATGGATCCCTCTCCACCGACCGCGTACTTGCTCTCAAAGAGGACGTGACATATTTCGTCGAGAGTAATACGGTGCGTCATGTCCTGCCTTGTTGGACATTTCTCATCCCTCCACTAGGAAGAGGACTTTGACGAAGATATGGGTCTCTATGACGACCTTCGCCTTGAGGAAGAGGAAGAGAAATTTGGTCTGGCTAATGACGACAACGACGCTAGCGACGATTCCGACGCACAAAGCGAAGGCAAGCTCCTCCATACTCTTCTCTGATACCTCGTAACTTTTTAAAAGATCCACCACAGAGGACGTCCAAGAAACACGATAAGGACGAGGAGAGTGTTGCAAGCGGTAGCAAACGAGATGACAGTCCTATTCAGAAGAAACCTGGGGTGGGGTTACAGCTGCGGAGTGAGTTTTGAGTTACTTGTACGTTCCTCTGTCTGAATAACGGTGTTCAGAGGCTTCGCTAGCAACAGAGCGTGAGTGTTCCGAATGCGTCACATGCGTGTTCTAACGGGTCGGTTCAGCCAAACCACCACCAAATCCCAATTTTGCACAACAGCCAATGTCCAGTATACTGAAAGCAGGCTTACCTTCGGCCCCTCGTCCTCCAATAACGCTGCCTCCTATCAGATATTCTGCCGCTGCCGCTGCCGCCGTTTCGTCCACTTCTCCAGCAACCATGGGTCCATCAACGCCGACGACCCAAACAACACCAAACGTACTAACAACTCCAGCACCAGCACCGCCGGTAGCACCCTCGATAGCAACCTCATTATCGCAGAACATGCTAGACTCACAGCTCTTATCATCGCCAAGTCTCACTCACCCATCAGTGACGAGCCCGATGTTGTCGTCTGCTTCTGCGTCACATCAACCAGATGGATCTTTTTACTCGAGTCAAGACTCTCCAGCGATATCGGAAGCGGTTTCGAGTTCTGTTGGTGCGACCCCCGCATCCTCATCCCCACAATGTACGACACTCCCCAAAGGTATGACCGTCGCTTTATTCATGTGTTATACTTTACGTAGTTACATTTATAGAGCCAGTAACGTCACCTACGCTGCCAAGGGCTGGTTCCCCTGCTGTCCCAGTACGTCTTCCGTCAACCACCTACTCGGAATGAATGAAAATTAACATGTGTGCGTATGCAGCAAGTCGTGCCCTCAGAAACGCAACAGCCTCAAGCCAATGGCACCACTCAAGCAGCTCAGTTCACCGCACTACAACCTCCCCCAAGCGGACCCTCCCCTCTTCCACGCCAGGTTCAACAACCTTCTGCCCCCGGGCTCCCAGGACCTTCTAGCACATCCTCGCAACCTCCCCAATTTCCTCCAGGCGTCAAAGTTCCGCTTTCTACTGAGCAGCAATCAACTATCCAGGAACAGCCTAGTGCAGGGATGCTCAGACCGCCTTCAGAAAACCATGCTCAACAAGCTCCAAGTCGGCCTGCGACAACCACGTTCCCCGGATCCTTGTCAGATCTTGTGGCGTCCTTTGAGACCGTGAAACAGAAAGGTAAGTCGCAACCTTGCTTGGTTATACACATTATCTAGACGTTCGTAGCTCCCCATCGTATGAATAATCTGGGAGAAGTCCACAAGCTGTTGGAGGGTGGTTACACTCATGCACCCCAGCCGGTCGATACAGAGAAGTAAGATCGGATTTATGAGATGAGGCAATGCCCACTCAATTTTATTTAGGCCAAAGTATTATGTCCCTCGACACCCTTTCAACGCACCGTCGTTTTACCCTCAAACACCGCATCCTGTCCTGAGCTCTCCTGCTCTATTCTCTCAGATCGATGTCGAGACGCTATTCTATATCTTCTACTACCTCCCCGGAACATATCAACAGTCAGTTATGTTATCTCTCCCTGCGTAACTGGAGGATTTATCACATTGCGATAGGTATCTTGCTGCCAAAGAACTAAAACGCCAATCATGGCGATTCCACGTCAAATATCTGACTTGGTTCCAACGACACTCTGAACCCCAGGCGATCACCGAGGAGTACGAGCAAGGGGTATACGTCTACTTTGACTGGGAGGGTTCATGGTGCCAGCGCAAGAAGAGCGATTTCCGTTTCGAATACCGTTATCTTTCGGAGGACTGATTTCATCCCCGAATCCTTTGCTTGCGTTCGGTACTCAATGTAATTCTATCGCACCGTACATAGTCCCTTCATATTGCTCCTCGACCGCATTTCTAAAAATCTATTATTCAATTATTCGAGTGCCACTACTGCCCCAAGAGCCTCGAAAGTTGACTTTAGTTTATCAGCGTCTTCTTTCGAGAGATTCTCTTTGAGAACTTTCGGTACGGACTCCACAAACTTCTTCGCCTACAAAGTAAAAAACATGTTCATTGGCAAATCAACCCAGCTTCGTCATGACGGGTACTTACGTCGATAAGGGTGAGGTTCGGTACCAGCGCCTTCACCTCGCGAATGATTTTGGGTTTAGCTGCGGCATCAAATGAATTCAGCATAACATTAAAAATCGTCTTCTCCTTGGGTTTCTCCTGCGAAGGGATATCATATACGAATTCGTAAATGAACCAGTCTCGGTGTCTCACCTCAGCGGCAGCTTCCTCTGCGGGTGCAGCCGCTGGTGCAGCTGCAGAAGCCGCGGGCATGGCAATCTCTTGGATATTTAGCTGAGACTATGAAAAGTAGTTCGGAATGTCAGGGAACGCCCACGTTCAACCGAGGAAACTGGGTCTTGCCTTGAGCAGCGACACGAGGTCTGCAGCTTGTAAAAGGGTCAAACCGGAGATGTCGTCCACGATGCGGCCAATCTTGGGATCGACGGGTGCGGCGCTTTGGGATGGAGAAGGTTCAGCTGCTGTTGCGAGCCATCTCGAGCGACCGGTTCGTGAGGCAAGCCTGTGGGATTTGACGCGTAAGGACGAGGACCGGGTTCACGAGGCACGTCGGGATTGGACGTACCGGGGTGCGAGGGTAGACCGGGAAGCCCGAAGAGTGAATAGACAACGGCTCTATGTAGTGCGGTGAGATTCCGGGACCGGTGTTTAGCGTAGACACTTACTGCCATAGTATCGTTCGTGCAATATATAATTTTGCAAGTGTGTTTGACGCGCACAAATTTGGGAGGCGTTGTTGGTGGTTGTTTGTATTATCACGCGAGCGATCGGCAGGTATGATCTAACAACTTGAACCCACTCTTGACACTGAAGCTCAAAATAACGGGGGTACTACAAGTTCGCTTCACCTTATGATATCCACGTACTTGACATCCCAATCCGGGGTTCGCGACCCAGCTGGCACATCTCCCAATTCACATGCACCTTCGTTTTGATCTGATGAAATTTTTTGCTCAACCGTGTCGCAATATCTGTGATTGACATATGAAAGCAAGTCATCGATGTACAGCTTTACGGCGGAACTGGTAGGTTTCATTGCAACACACGGAGGAACGACACGGAGGCTTCATTGTAAAGCCACGTAAGTCATTCAGTTCTATCTGAAATTTACCCTGTCTCCCCTCGTCTGCGGTGACATGACAGGACCAGGAAATCAATCTCGGTCTTTGACATCGACATCTACAAATATGTCTGTCATCTTGTCCACCCTAAATACTATTTTCGAACCTTTGATCTGTTCGTCTCAATTGCGATAAAGAGATTCTTGCCAAGGCAATTGTCGAATTCACAGAAACAGGTGTAAGACGGTATGCAACTTCACCGCTTGACAATCTTGCAGTATTCATGGGCTACTGTTATCAACGGTCATTCCTGCGTCATTCAGACCCAGTTGTAGGAAACCTTCGGGGTTGCAGACAATATCATCCCGATTTGCGTCCCTCCATTCCGGTTGAACAGATCGTGGGGCTTGTCACGGCGGATTTGAAACAACCCGTCACCCTTCGATGATGTGGGGTATCGAACGCGTGATTGATCGGGAAGTAATAGATAAACACACCCATCTCGATACACGGATAAATAGCCTCTTGCAACCTTTAGACTGTCTTCATCCCTACCCATCCACTCGTTACAGTTTCTCCATGGGGGCCTACGACGACTCGTACGTGCATCTGCTTCTTCTCACCCTCTCCTCGTTTGATCATCCATCACAGCTTCGGTGCTCTTCTCATCGCCGTGGTCATCGCAGCGGTGTGCGTATGTCATATTTCTGGCCCACCGATCGTGCTCATCATCTCTCCCATAGTCTTTATGGATGTGTGTCTCGACACTTTGCTTTGTGTCTTATTTACTAAACGAGGAAACACTAGTCACCTGCGTACAGACATGGTACTATTTTGCTCACTATCCTTCGGATCCGTGGTACACCAAGCTTCTCGTAAGTATACGTAATTGTCTCTCGATACCATTCCAATTTTGCGTTCACAGGCCGCCGCCGTCCTTGTCACAGACACTAGCCATCAGGCTATTATTACACATGTAGGCAAGTGCAATCACCCTGCGCTGTCACACTTGTGTTCATCCACCTCTAGTCTATACATATCTCGTCACCAACTTTGGAGTGCCTAGCATTCGTGGAACGTTGGTTTGGTGAGTGGATTTTCCGCTCAAGGCCCCCCTGTGCTCATTTCCCCCCAGGAGTCTGACTGTAGGTAGTGTGCTTTCTTCACCGACCGTCATTGACCCGTTACGCGACTCAGGGAGAGGTCTTCTTCAATGTATGTGGTTCGTTTGGTTTTAGTGTCGCTCTCTGGTTCACCATACATGCTAGGCGCTCACTACACTCATGGTTCAATGCTTCCTGGTAATGCGCATCTACAAGCGTACTTTTTGCCCTTTACCGAATTAGGTCCCGTTATTGACACTTCTCATAGTCAGCAATAAAAATTGGACCCTTGCTGGCGTCGCTGTAAGTCGTGTGATTCAGAGCATGAAATTAGATCTTCATCGGTTCTTTCTTCCCCTCAGAGTTTATTGGTTATTGTTCAGTTCGGTGAGTTGCACGCTCCCGAGCTCGCTTCCCTCCACTAAAAGAGTTCTACTCCCAGTTGTGTCCATGAGTGAGTTAACAGACTCTTTTGTCGGTAAACGCTATTTACACTACGCAGTCTTTGCTAGCAAGGCGTATGTATCTGCTTAATACCTGATTCCACGAGGGTCTCGCTTATAGTAATGCTTAGTGTATATTTTACGACGTATACGCAGCTTGCGACCGTGAGTGTGAGTGGCCTCTATGATAGATAATCTTGTCTGCACCGCTTCCTGACAGCTTCTCAGGGTCTTTCAAAGACGATCAATGGGACCGCCGCCGCAGGGGACATTGTCATCGCCGTGATCCTCTGCGCCTTGTTGCAGAGATCGCGGTCTGATTTCGAGAGGTAAGCATCTTTTGCACAGTCAAAAACGCCGACTGCATGTACTGAATATGCTTTTGTTGGTTAGGTCCAACTCGATAATAAACAAATTGGTAAGTATCTTTCCAAACGAGGTCGCATTCGGTGAAAGACGCGCGTGGTCTAGATCATGTTCAGTATCAACACGGGTCTTATGACAAGGTGAGTTTCGTGATCCGACCAAAGCGTGCGTTGCTGACAGTATCTAGTCTGTTTGCCTTCGCCTCATTGATCAGCGTAAGTGTATCACGTACCTCTTGTGGTCACTCGTTGTCAAGCACGCAATAGATTTCTGTTTGGCCCCACGCGCTCATCTACGCGTCATTCTACTTCTGCATTGGCCGACGTAGGTCCCGTGTCAGGAGTCAAAGACAAATCATTGATATCCTTGTCTCAGTGTACTGCAATTCTCTCCTGGCCACCTTGAACGCCCGCAAAATATTGAGGGGCGAGGCCCTTGACGATAGCATGACACTTGCCTTTACAAGTACGCAAAAGATGTCAAGCAGTAGGCTTCAAACGAGATCCGAGGTAGGTTGCTTGAGAAATGGTACAGTTCATGGTCTCATCACTCCAACAGCACGTACCGAATATTTCCATCATGGTCGATACTACTCGAGAGTGTGCCCATGACGGGGTGAGTAGTCGGTGTAACGGGACAAATGATTGCTCAACTGACGCGGTGCCCAGCAATACTCCCCGACATGTGATGTCAAGACTCCCGAGGTAGTTTGAACAAGCTTACAACACATGGGTTGAAAATGGAACCAAATCACCTAGAAGTTGATTTACCCGTCCAGGTCGCTCTTTTTTTTCTACTTTGATTGTATTAGTCTGCTACTCTTTGCGATGTCAGCCATGACTGAATATGATACCCCGTTCAAGTGTAATGTTTGCATCTTTTAGTGATCCTGGTACCGTTGCGCCGAGTTTGATTTGTTTCTAAATAAACTGCATCTATGCCAATTGACTCGATGACGTCCAGTAGTTCCGGGTGCGAAGTCATTGATAACGGCTCTTATCACACTATGCGAACACCTGAAATAGCCTGTACGGAAGTGAGTTGTGATTCACCTATTCCAATAAGGCGGTTGGGGTGGAGTGTACACAAAAGGTTACACAGATGCCACCAAGTTGTCACCCCGATATACGATGACACCCCACCGACACTTGCCAATCGTCTATCGCATCGTAGTAATTAGCCCCGATAGATATGCACGTATCCGAGTAGGGAGCTGCGAGGCCATCATTGAAATTCCAATTCTGCTCGTTTTTAACGAGTCGTCGTGAGTGACGACTCTCGTGTGGTTCTCGCGTCGAAAGCACACGATGTCTGTGACTTGTACGTAGATCTAGCTGGCTCGGAGGTCTCAGATCGACGATGCGACCAATCCCACCGGTTGTGTTTCGATGGATGCGCTGTTGTGTCAGGTTGTTGATGGTCGTTTACCCTTTCGTGTATTGATCGGCTTGTACGGACTCGACTCGACAATGAATCAAGGAGCGACGCGTGCTTTCCTCAAGCTACTCCCTTCTTCTCTCCCTCCTTCGCTTCGTACCACTCCAGCGAACCTTTATCAGGTTCTCGCTCGTTACCCCAATGATGGTGTCGGTCAAAAGATTCATCAAATCAGATGGACAGAAAAGGGTATCGACAATTGTTACTGGCAGGTGACCAAGACGCGCCTCAAACACGAGGGTGCCCATGGCAAGGCTTGGGGCAAGCTTGTATGGAAGGGTGAGTGTCAACTTCATTATGCTTGGCGCGTGTGCTAAACGAGGTGCAATCCCAAGGCAAAGTCGTGAGCCAGCACGACGAGAGAATACCGGGGTCACTCAAATACAAGTGGTCTACGGGCAAGTCGTGACGCATGGTGAACTGATTGACTGGTATTTGGCTGCAACTCGCTGATAGCGTCTCAGATCTCAGCTGGAGGCAGGCTCGGGGGTTTTGCAGCGCGCTGTTATTAGACAATTAGCTTTCTAGTTTTTGTACTTGGTTGTGCGACTCGGTATACGAAACGTTGCGTGACATGCTGTCACTTCCCGCAGTGTCACGTACTACATTGGAGACCGACATATCCTGGATTCCCTTCGTCTTTTTACTATCTTTTCAAGTGCTCAGTATCCATTGACAGTGTGTTGTCTATCCTGACCACCTTCACGTTCAAACAGGCCCTTCAGAATGGACTCGCGCCAGCTCATCGATGCCCAGTTCAACCGTGCAGTCGAGATCATACAGGGTCTTCCGAAGACCGGTCCCATACAAACGGGGTATGAGGAAAAGCTGACAATGTATAGGTTCGTATTTCTTCACCTAAACCCATTGACAGGCCTTCATTTCCTGCTGTCCAGCTTGTATAAACAAGGTTCTGTCCTCTTCGGCTCAATCAATCCTCGGTCTTGACTCACTCATTTTTCTGGCTCCAGCCACCACCGGCAACGTCACAGGTCCCCGACCAGGAATATTTGACATGCTAGGCAGAGCGAAATGGTATGCCAGCCCACACCCTTCCTCGTCCTTCTTGAATCACGTGTCAATGATCTGTCGTTCTTCCAAGGGATGCCTGGGCGAAACACCGGGATTTAGATCAATATGAAGCAAAGTGGCTTTACGTCGATGCTTTGCTAAAGGTATTTGCCACATTTCTCTCTGTCTTATACTCTGGGCGTGACTTGATTCAAGGCTTTGAGCAAATATTCAGACAAGACGGTTGCAAGGGACCTTATAGACGAACTGCACTCCTATGGTGGGGACACCGACAACCTCGTCTCGAGTTGTGCGTCGTCGAAAACTTCTTTCCGACTTGTTCTAACATGTCTTTCAGACACATTGACTAGAACGGGATCCAGGGGCTCGTCCTCAAGTTCTGCCGCCACTGAAGACCACTCATCTCCATCCCGCCTGCTCCATGATGTACGGCATCAGTCAGCCCAGCAGCATCCCATCGTCGTTGATGATGACGAGAACTCTGAGGACGAGGAAGCAGAGGATGAAAGTCGCGATCTCCTGGCCATGAACGATGTCTTTCAACGCCAACGCCCCCTTTCCTCCGTCTCCTTTTCTTCGCGGTACAAGACACCTCTTGCGGGCTCACATACACATTCCTCTCCTCCACCGCGGCGACCGAGCGTGCCTCCAACGCAGCCCCTTCCAAATTTTGAGACGATATCTGCGTTCGGAGAACCGGCTACAGGACCTTCTGTATACGCATCTTCCGCTTCCTTTTCAGGGTCTACGCGCGACTTGACACAGAATATCCAGTCCACAGGTCCCCCTTACAGAAGCCCCTTGACTTCACGACCCAACACTATAACTGGGACACACCCGAGACCTCCCTCGCGAGCCATATCAGTGTCACTCGAACATGCCATGGAGAATATGCAAGCACATCTCGCGGCCCTTACAGAACGCATCGATACCCTCGAGTCGTCCCTCGCAACTCATTCCCACCCGCACGTTCAAGGCACTGTTCCTGTATCCTCGCACAGTTCATCCGGTCGTGGCAGTCCTGCAGACTCACGGTCTGTGTCTCAGCGCATTGAATGGGACGTCGACGACATGGGTCTTTGGACGCTCGTCCTAAAGCCCCTACGTCACAATCTCTCGTTTTTACACCGCCTCCTTGTATTTTTCCTCACAAGTGGCCAGGAGAGATCCCCACTACAGATCGTAGTCAGGAGGCTCTGCTTAGATATTTCGTTCGTAATGGTGGTGGTGGGAGTCCTGAGGACTGCCTGGAAAAAATCTGGGACGAGGCGACGAGAGGTTGGAGCTGCTCTGGTCGTGCTTTGGGGCGCCATCACAGGGAGAGGGAAATTTCCTGGAGGAAGATATCTGCGGCTGTAATGCCAGCATGTTACTAACTTAAAGGTTATACCGGGTGTCTTGCTCTTCAACGACAGACACAAGTTTTTGGTGATGATAACAGTACAAGGATACACTTCTTCGATTCATGTACATGGGCTAGGTGGCTGGCCGCTCAAGACATGTCGACAATGCAGCGAATGCAATCCCCCTCCTAGTTGGATTATCAACAACAAGACAGGCGTGATGCTGCAAGTGAAACATACATGCATATCGTGGAATCCTTCGTTGATCTCTTCAAACTTGCGGTGATGAGTCACATATTCGTCGATCTTGAGCTTGCCGTTGAGATAGTCTGATGTGATCTCGGTCGTCAATCATCTGCAAGAACGAGCATCGGGAGAAGGTTTACCTTCAACGAGACCAGGCAGCTCGGTGCGTCCCTTGACACCACCGAACGCAGTGCCTCGCCAAGTACGACCGGTGACCAGCTGGAATCTAGGGTGGATCCTGTATGTCAGCGCCAACGGCGCAACTTGGAGTGACACCTACGGTCTGGTGGTGATTTCCTGCCCAGCAGCCGCCACACCGATCACGGTCGACACACCCCAACCCTTGTGACACGCTTCCAATGCGGCCCTCATGACCTGCACGTTCCCAGTGGCGTCAAAGGTGAAATCCAATCCACCGTCTGTGATCTCGACCAAATAGTCCTGGATACGCTTTCCTTGGAGGTCCAACGGGTTCACGAACTCAGTGGCGCCCATCTTGAGGGCCCATTCTTTCTTGCTAGGGTTGGTATCGACGGCGACGATGCGGGAAGCACCGGCGATGGCGGATGTGGAGATGACGCCGAGGCCGATTGCACCGCACCCAAAGACTGCGACGTTGGAGCCCTCTGCAAGCGCAGGTTCAGATCAAACTCGAGAGGCGGCGAGTCGGAGGGAGAACCGACGTACTGATTCCTGGTTGCTTCACGACGGCACCCCAGGCGGTCGTGATGCCGCATCCGAGGAGACAGACCTTCTCCAGCGGCGCAGCCTTGTTGACAGCAACCACGGAGACGTCCGCGACGACGGTGTACTGCGAGAAGGTGGAGGTGCCCATCTGGAAGGTAAAAATAAGTCTTGCTCGGTCGTGCTCTGGGAAGCAAGTGGTGCTCACAAAGTGGTGGATCGACTGGCCCTTGCATGTGAACCGGCTCGTGTTGTCGGGCATTATACCCTTTCCTTGGGTCGTTCGCACTAAAGGTGTGAGGGTGAATGTCTCGTCAAGTTGCGGCGTATGCGTTGACGTACCTTTTCCGCAGAGGTTCGTCTTTCCACTCTTGCAGAACTTGCATTCGCGACATTCTGTGGCGCACGTCAAATTGAAGATCGTAGACAAGTGATGAGAAAAGACT
>JBBPNX010000955.1:0-12233 GCA_038091155.1 Harrya chromipes
GATTGCATGGTGTGTCTGGACCACTCGAGATAGGCATCACCACTGGTGGTTCCAAGCCGATCCGAAGCATGTGAAGACTGAAGGACCTGATGGAGGCGGCGGCGGCAATGTGTCTTTCGGTATCCCTAGTTTCAACCACCTGCACCGGTTCACCACGCTATTCTCCCGGAGATCGACCATATCTCAATCCCATTCCGGAGAGAGTTATCCTATGACGACCATAGAGACACCTGCTGTCGTCCCCGGTCCACCGAGGAGCGGCTCCCAGCCCAGTTTTCACGCAAGCTAGTCATCGGCCCCGTGAGCTAAGATAAGATGACGTGTTCTGGGTTATGAACAGCTATGCATTGGTTATCAGATAGTTCAGTACCTACTTGACTTGAATAAAACTCCTTTCCTCACTTCATCTCTCGAATCTTCGAGCTTTGCTACATTTCTCGTATCGTCTTTCGTCTTTCTTGACACGCGACGCCACCCATATTCTTGACTCCGTTGCCCTGCCAGTGGCACCCGAAGTTGAGCTGAGGACCGGGAAAGCGACGGTCCCGCACAGCGAAGTTCCCGAACACATTTCCATTTTCTCTCGCATTATGTAATGTTTTGCCTCGAGGCATAAGTGACCTGCATGATACTTTAACCCGGATTTGCCTCGATGGATTCACTGGAACTAATGTTCGATCTCCCTTCAATCAAGCTCAATCCCGTCACTTCTTTGAATACCTCGCGATATGACAGTAATTCGGCCTGGTGCGTAGGCTCAGCTCATATGCGGGCAGTTGACCCATACTAGTACCAGTATCGAGCTCTATTCTCGGGTCATTAACAGAGGTCCATCCTCCCGAAGCAGGTCAGCCCTTGAAGTATCCCCGAGTTTGACACTTCCGTCTCCATCTGATGCGTCGCACAATACCAGTACTTCAACATCGCGTACGCACTGGCAGCGCTACATTCATCCGGAGGGACAGCCATACTTCGTGCGGAACACCGAATTCGATTTTGCGGTAGTCACCGAGGCAAACATCTGTGATGGGCCGACCGAAGAACTGATTCTCGGGTGCATCAAGGCTGTTCACAGGGAATTGCAATGCAACGGTATCAAAGTTCCTCCAAGATGTGAACTCTTCTTGGAATTAGGATATGATCATACGTCGTGCAATTACTACTTCGTTGACCATGTCGGAAAGGCCCTGTTCTGGCTCGAAGATCTCTGCACGGAATTGCTTGGCGTTCCCGCAGCAATGTCTTCCTCACACCTTGGTTAGTTTTGTCCGTTTGAACCCCTTCACTAACTTGTACTCCAATAGAAACGGCGCTGCAGAAACTATATTGGGTCCATGTTGAATTTTTCCCGATGCATCACGAGAGCCACGAACAGGAATTTTCTCCGATTGTAGAGGAGCTCTACAACATCATCTCTCATGGCCAGGCAGGTAAGAGATCACAATGCCAGGATTTCGTTCACCAGCTGAGCCAAAGACAATAGACAGACTAACCTCGAGAATCTCGACATTTCCTTATACTGCAGACACGTGCACACATTTTTTGAAGCTTCTAGGAAGGAAGAAAGGTGGGCCACGTCCATACCATGTGAAGGCCCTTGTTAAACATGACTTACACTTCATAGGACAACGCGTGGATGGATATACCCTTTGTTATGCCGGTAAGAGATAACTAATCGAAGCAGTCTACATTTGTTTCTCATTAATCTGCATCAGCGCGTCTTGCCAGTGCCATAAGTATGTCTGGCTGTTCGTGAATGGGTATTTGGCACTCATATTCACTTACAGTGAACCAACGCTTCCTTACATTCTACGGACAGCAACCCGCCCAGTTGGATCGATTGCAGGAGATGTGCCCTGGCGATGCATGTCAAGAACATCAATGGTTATCTACTGCCGCGGATTGGTTAATGTGGGGCACCCCCCAGTATTACAACAATCTGCTGGAAGGCCTATACGTGAACGAACAAGTATATGTAGACCAGTGGACACACTTTATCTCCCTATGCCTCGCTGATTGGACGAACAGTATGTCATGGGTACGCTAGCACATTCAGCTCATGGTCGACGTTTTTGACATTGTGCTGCAGAGCTTTCCGGTGTTCATGTGAGTCAAAGGACTGCCCTCTCCTGACATGAGATCTCATAAAGAAGAAATGTTCCTAGAGCCAGTATCCTGCTAGCGAGTGTGTGCGGAGGCACGCTATTCATGTCGGTTCTGTCGGGCCTCTCCTGCTCAGTCAGCATTGCCTCAGCACTCTACTTCTACTTCACGCACCAGTCGTTAGTGAAGTCGACTGCAGCTGTTGGCGTTCGTCCTGCCCAATTTTGGCATGCTTACCTGCGGCTGACAGGTCTCCTCTTTTCCAGGAACGCTACCTGCGCTCCGCCAAGTCAAGCACCATGCGGTTCATTCCCTTATCCATTATACTCAGTCTTCCAAGGGCAAGTTACCTGTGGGGCATCTCCTTCGTCATAGCCCAGTTCTTTTGCATCGTGTCGTACCGCCTGGGTAGATTCGTCACATTGGCGACTGCAGCCATCTTCGCAGCCATTCTGATTCTTGTGATCTGTATTCATCGTTTACCAGAGGTCTCGGTAGGCTTCGCGTCGCTGCACGCGTGGCTTGCTGCCTATGACTCTGGTAGAGATGAGTTGATGGTTTAGAATCTCCAGTGAAAGCTGGATCGGACGTGAATATCACTGTATTTATATGGCAGGACACTATCTACGATCTGAAATTTTATAAAAGATTTATTGTAACCTAGTGTTCGAACAACATGGCATCATGTTCTTCCATGAACATTCTTTATCCCCATCATTTATGTGTCCCTTCCTGGTCTGCGGGTTTGCAATAAGTTCTCGGAGTTAGTGAGGTAGAGTGACGCCCGCTGGCAATGAAGTCCCTTGAGGGCGAGTTCTTTCTCTTCCCTTTGGTTTCAAGCGGAGATTGATAAGAACATGAGCTTGACGGGCCACAGTTTGCACAGCGAGGGCGGGCACCATCACACCGGATTTTCCGTGCTGTTGCACATGTGAGCATACTTCATGTTGATACTCCTTTTAGAAGGTCACCTCTGCAGCGTGCGCACGCTACTGCAGCCCTATGGTCGATAACGGGTAGGGCTGCAGGTTGAATTCCTTGACGGCCCATGTCTCCATGGAGCGAGAGGGAGCTTTCCGAATGTGCAGAAGATTGTGAATAAAGCTCGCGATTCACACCAGTATCTGAATCGTAGTTGCACGGCATCGAGCGTTGTATGCAGCTCGTGCATACAGGACGCCCATGATCACATTGAATGCTTTCTGCTGTAGTTTTGCGCGATTTTCTCAGTCTCACGATACTAGATATTTGGTGATGAAGACTACCTCTGCACAGGTTGCAAGACACTGGATCCCAATCGGGCTCGTCGAACTCCAAGTCCTGTGCCGGGCTTGAAGGCACCTGAATGATAACGGCACTCTCGACATCTGGAGACAACTCTTCAGGAAACATTGTCTCGTGAATGACTGTAGATGGGTCCAGCAAGGGCCAGACAAAGCAATAGAGAAGACGTACCAGCGCTGCAGTCGATTTCAGTGTGGTTCGTTGTTTCTCCGTCGACTTCCAAGTACACTGCGCCTGAGCTGGGTCAGCTCGCACGGCACAAAGTATAAATTTTCGGAAAAAAAACCGTCACCTTGTTCTCGTACCATTGAATAATTTTTGATCACCTCCGTGAGGAGGCGATCCTTCTGTGATATTTCTCCAGGCTTGAGCAATCCCTTCAAAAAGTTGAACGATGTAGAGAAATGACACCATGAAAGCAACAGGGGACGAACCCTCTCAAGGAGCGTAGCCCAGTGCGTGTCGTGAGTAACTGCAACGGTGGCAGAAGGAGTCTGACGGCGGGGAAGAATGCTCAATTAACGCCGATAACCTAGTCATGATGAGAGAGACACCTCTTGCAACAAAAGTTGGTTAATGTCGTCGGCCGGGTGGAATAGCTGTAATAATCTTATTCGAGAAGCATACTTTTTCTGATGAATAGGACGAACTTTCGCTACTTGCGGAAAGCGGCGGATCATGACGCCCTCCGAGTCACCAATGTTCAAGTTGTCACTCTCCCCATTGGTAGGGCCGGGGTCGTTCTCAGTAGCGTCCGTGCTCGTATCAACCCTTTTTGAAGGATTCGGCGCTGAGGTACTGCTACTCCCGGAAAGTCCACTCCACAAGCTCGAGAACCAGGAACCACTGGAAAACTCGACGCGGTAAGGTCGTGCAGTGGGGCTATCTGCCTTAACATCTACCCATTTTGGGCCCAATATGCCTTCCCGGATGGCAATTTTGAGCCCTTGTATGAACACAGTCTGGTTTGGTGTTCCATTGTAATACCGGTCTGAAGGTCCGACACGCCAATCCATGGCTTGTGTGGTCTCCCAAGTATAACATGCTGCGACGTTACCCTCGCCAACTTGCACCGCCCTAAATTGGGCTGAGGCTTCACCTCTGCCAGCACGTCGTTGATATGCAGCAAGGGACCAAGAACGAGCCTTGTAAAATCCAGTTATCAAGTATAGGGAATCATGGCTGATGATGCGACCAAGGCGTTGTTCCGCGAATGCGTACCACTCCACCGCATGTTGAATCGCCTGATCAAGAAAGGGGCGTTCGTTTCGGAGATAGTAACGTCCAGCACCTTCAGGGAGAATGAGGGCGGCCCCATCGCTGGAAGACAGCATGAATTCGTAATTGAGAGGACCTGGTTGAGTATGCCTTTTGTGAGTCAGTACAACTAAGTTGTCGCATGGAGGCCCGGTGAGACCATATCGTACCTATCCGGATCTTCTTGAAGCACATCTGCACTGTTCACCCTTGCCATTGAGGAACTCGAAATGACGCGACCTGCACTTTCGGCTTCGGGATACTCGGCGATGTCTCTCCTGCCCAACAAAACGCGGGTGAAGTTGTCTGGGACACCTTTCTCTTCATGAAGTGAATGCTCCTGGGGTAAGCATATGTTGAAAAAGACATCAAAGCTGCCATCCTGTGGGACAACGACGCCGACATCTCCAATTCGGAGTCCTTCCCCAAGATACTCATCTGGAAGGTTTATATCGGGCTCTGGGGTCCACAACGGGTATCCGCGACCTGAGACTAGATGTCTCGCATAGATATCCTGCGGGGACTGGGCCATGAAGTTCTGTGAGGAGTTGGGAAGCTGAGTCAAAGCAGCATTCGATAACGACTTGCGAGTCGTATGCTGGTGGCACTGGCAATGCCTGGTCGAGGCTCTTTTTTGGACTCGTGTGAAGCTCCACCGTTGGCAGTACTTCAAGCTTCACGACCAACCCAAGCGGATAAGAACGAACTTCAAGTTGTACATGTCATTCGATTGCAACTCCTCACAAATTACTCGTTCTATGTAGTTATCAGTTTGTCATGCTCCGTTATTACTGTGACCGCTGCACGGGCACATTGGCAGCTACTACAATGGGCTTCGCGCGCATTGCTACCATGGGTTGCGCTCGTACCGTTACCATAGGTTTCACGCGCACCGCTGTCAGGGGTTCACACCTGACATAGACCTTTGCTGGTGTTATCGCGGTTTTGAGCTCAGCTTTGGTATCTTCAGGGAAAGAATCCCGGGGGAGCGACTCTCCGTATCGGGCGAGCACGTCGATTTTCCGCAAGGTATATCCTTGTAGCTGCAACTCTGCGTCACTCAAGCGCTCCAGGCTCCCGGGAACACCTGGCATCCCGGGCCGGACGTTTTCCTCCTTCGCCTCCCTCTCCTCACCAGGGGCAAGATGCACCCGAACATATTTCCAGTGGTCCAGTTCTCTGAGGTAGATCACGAGAGGACGCTGAGTCTCGCGACCGTCTGGAGATTCGAAACTGCAGCGTAGAGCTGCTTTCCAGATCTTTCCGACCATATGTTTGACCGGCAGGAGGATGCGGACATGGTTGTTGTTGATGGAAAAGTGCGATCGATAACGTCTAGGCTCTGTGATTCTGTCCAAGTAATTCTTGCGGAAGTCTTCTTCAGAGATTTCGTAGGATTTCAAGTAATGAGATGGTGAAGATGCGAGAAGACCTGTGGCGTTAAGTGGAGGGGTATCTGCATCGTTCTCGACAGGACCGGTGGGTGGATCAGGCTGCGTGCAAGTGTGATACCAGGAAAAGAGGGTTTGGTCCGAGTAATTTGTGATGAGCTTGTGTTGCAAGTCTTCAAATGCGCCATCCTCTATCCCATAGATGGGGTCCATTCTGACGCCAAGTATTCCCAATAACGAGTACGCCCTGTCTTCTACCTTGGTTGTTTGTCTCTTTGCTGCCCAACGCATCTTTTGAGAGATCGTCACGTCCCGAGGAATTTGAGCAAATCGGAGAACCTCGGAACAAATTCCGGAGATTTCTGAAATTGGGTTTATCAGGTCTTCCCGGGTACCGAGGAAACGCCAATCCTTCCCAAAAAACTTGAGTTTCTTTGGTGCGATCAGCTCTTGTAAGGTCCATCCCCGGGAGAACCAGTCGCTCTGAGTGGGCTGGGAGATATCGCTGACGTCGTGCAAGTAGGCGTAGCAGACGTCCGAGGCTTGATACCACCTGTACATCGAGTTGATCGCCTCGCCTAATTCTGCGCTATTGCGCTTATCGATGCAGCACGTATCCAGCCATATATAGCTGAGCCCGTCTTGTATCGCCTGCCTGCAGGCACCCTTAATCTTGTCGTAGCCCTTGCCCTTGCTTCGGGTCCGTGTTCCGTCGCTTATATCACTGAACAGGACTTCTTCTGATTCAGCACCCCACCGGTGGGACACGATAGCATAACGAGCAGGACGGGGTAACGAATCTGAGGATTCCAATTGCTTCGACTTGCAATTGAGAAGTCGCATGCCCCTGTATAGAACCGTCGGATCGATGACATTCAATTTGGAGCCCATAATGTAACATACTGTTTCGGAGACGCGTTTAAGGGGCCTTCAAGTTCAAGTTTGCCTGTCGCTTATCCGATCAAATATATACAGATCAGATCTGTCGGCCAGAACGAGTTAGCTTTGACCGTAAGCATGCCGAAGTGGCCGGGAAGTGATACATACTCGATCGAGTGCGAGAAATGTCTAGCTGAGAGGACCGAGAGAGCCAGTCGATGATTTTAATAGGAAAAGACCTTACGTTGAACGCGAGGCTTTGAGGCGCCGGAGCGCTTCCTCGCACTGCCATCGCTACTAGTATTCTGTTTGGAACAATGCTGCGGAGCATAGAAGTGGAAAGTTGCAGTCGCCAATATGTTTGTTGCCATATCAGCAATATGGCAGGACTCAACGGCTTTTTGGAGTGTTGAATATCACACCCTAAAGTGACTATACTCAGTCCCATTTCATCCGAGTCTGAGAGCTGTGATACATTTTTCGAAGGTCCTGTACTAGACAGGCATCTCACGCCCTGCCATATACGATCATACCTCGGCGTAGCCAGCCTGAGTTTTCGTTGATACGCATCCTTCACCGATCACCTTCAGTGCAACGCGTTGATGATCTGGTAAACACAATGTTAAGCATCTGATATGCGAGTACGACATGCGGAATGGACGACTTGAACTAGCTCAAGCCGACAACTCACCTTCTGAGCGTGTCCCCGTCTGGGGCTGTTCCCTCCAACAGCACCTCGATCGCCCATTCGGCGTTGCCACGGAACGGAACGGAGGTACGCGCTAGTGGTTAGACACCAACGTCCTACTCAGATAATACGTATGGTGATACGGAACGGGCCAACCGAGTCCACAGGTGTAGACTGTGGCGTGATATCGAGCCGTGCGAAGATGATCCGATCAACTTTTGCTGCGAGCTCTGTCCCATGCCGCAGATAGATCCCGTACCATCGTCGTCACGATCAGGTGGAAGGCACTAACGACATTCACTTTGGTATCGAACCATATGCATTCCCAGTGATAGAGCTCGGGGTTGGCGATGCCCACGCGGATGCCGCCATGTGACCGAGAGATGGCGGTGAGGCCGTCGCCATATGCGCGTGCGAACGAGGTGTGCGAACATGCTCGGAGGAAGCTCGGAGACCGTATAGACCCGAAGATTGCGTTGGGGACAGCAGGGTTGTGAACGTGGGGACGACCTCCAATGGAAATTTTGCTGGCACGTCGGGTGTTCCGCCGAGAACTGCAAGCAAGATCGCTCTCAAACGAGCGGCCTTAGAAGAAAGGGCATTGCAGAGATCGAGTAACGTTCTGAGCTCCAGTTCTGGCGCAGATGATGCGATCTTCTCTGCAAGGAGAAGTACACGTTGGTGCAGACAGTCGTCATGTTTCGCAGGGGTAGTATCTTCCAAGACGATTTCGAGAATCTGGTGTGCCGAATCGGTAGCGTAGCTGGCAAGCAGGTCAATTGGATGTTGTGTTTGGGACTGTTTGGGAGAGCCGATTTTTTTTGTAAGTCACGAGCGCGCGAAGTCTCAAAGTTGCACGTTCTTGGCCGATATTTGATGGTTGTTTGTTTGTATTTTGGCAAAGGCATTGATTTCTAACACTTGCAAACAAAGCTAGAAGTCTGATCTTAGACCCTATTCATATTTAGCAGACATGTTCAATCTTCTCCCCATTGTTGACCTTTGGGCCAAGGTCCCGCCCAACTGTTCTCTCGAAAACCTCGAGCATAAACGTAAAGAGAGACCTTGTAAGGGCTGCATCCCAGCGTCCTTTGGAGGATTCATCTCGAATAAAGGCGTGCTGGGCCTGCACCTCCAGGAACTAACATAGCCTTGGTGAGCACCTCTTCTTCGAAGTATGTCAAACGAAACGAACAGAACAAGCAACGTTGGCGTCCTCGAGCGTCTTCCTGATGAGATCTCGGCCGGCACGGGGCACGTGCGTATCCTAATCATTGCTTGAGGGTTACTGAGAACAAAAGTTATTGCAGGATGATACATGCCTGCTTCCCGAAGATCATCTAGAATGTGCCATTTTAGGTGGAGGTCAGTTAAAAGCATAATGGTGCTTACGACGAGCTCTCCTTTGATGTCACCTTTTCGGACCCGTTCAAGTGAGTCGTCATTCTTGCCTTTACCAAGAGCTGCGCTGTGGATATCAGTCGCAAAGAAGCACACGGAAGATAATACTCTGGGGTCAAAGGCAGCCTGAGAAAGGTTCCAGCCATTTAATAGCGGTGTCTTGATAAGAATCATCGATACCGTACACGGAATGCCTAGGTTTTCGGTAAGATACGTCTGCCGGGCCGAGTAACCGGAAGGTATACCAAGTGACCTCCTAGACACATTCCAGTTGCTTTGGAAAAATTGTGAGCTGATGGCGAGAGAGTGGCATGATCCACGGACCCGCAATCCGACCATTGCAGTTTGGGAGGGAGACCAGGACATCAACGGAAAGTGTGGCATCCTGTAAACATTGCAAAGTTGCAGATCCGCGGACTTTTACCGGAACAACAGCAATACCTCATCGTAGGCGGCTACTGTTTTCTCAATCTAAAGAAACTAAGTATCAGGGACCATGTTAAACACGCGAGTGCCATGCCGACTTTGTATCTGTTCCCTCGGTCCGTTCCTAGTCACACGGACTGTAAGCTTCCAAAGAGATAAGGAACTGAAGCGTGGCACCTTCCGTGTCGTAGGGGATGGGTTCCGGGCGCTCAAACTCGTGATAAGTAGATGGGCAGGCTGTGCCCAACTATGATGAGAACCATGGAATCATGAAAATGGGCAGACGGACCAACGATATATCCATGGCTCGCGATCTGACCAGCAAACCTCTCAACCGGGCCTGTGACCTGGTAGATCTCGCTTATTTTGGGCATCAGTCGGGGGAGATCACGGCTGATGGATGATCCAGCGGATACCTGAAGCAGACCACGCCTGCCAGTGTGCAGTAAGTGGTGCAGAGACGGCTAGATGGAGGCAACTGCTTACCTGGGAACTTTGCCTGTGGATAGTCCGGTATGACTGGAGCAATCACGAAGATGCGAATCGGTTTACCATTATTGAGCTTGGTGGGGACGTCGTGATGTGTTTTGGTGATGAGCATCGTGGTCTGAGTTGGGTGTTTACCGAAAGCGGTTGGGAATCACGGTTAACGATCACGTACTACATATACATACCCATATGGTTGCAACAAAGAATAGCATTCCCTGCTCTCACATACGACTCTATAAAATAAAATGATCGAATTACTCCCAATGTTGCCCGCCAATCCATTCTCTGAAGATGCGGTCCTTTGTCGCCCTCTCGCTTGGTCTCGTCCTCGCGACCTCCGTATCTGCTTCGTCGGTCTTTACAATCCCCCTCACGAGACTCCAGCGCTCTGGTTCATATCTCAAGGGCTCTCCTGACGCAGACCGTGCTCGTGCAGCCTTCCTTAAGTCTCGCGCTTACGGCGGACCGACCACCGTCCCCGCGACTAACTTGGCATACGTCCAGTACACGACAGAAGTCGGCATTGGTAGCCCGCCCACGTACTACAACCTCGTCGTTGACACCGGTTCCTCCAATACATTCTGTGGGTGAGTGTATGTGATTTGCTCCGAGTTGCACCTCGTACAATTCTTGTCCCAGTACTGGCGGTGCCTATGTTCGCACGAGCACTAGTATCCCCACTGGAGAATATGTGAACGTCACTTATGGGTCCGGCTATTTCTCGGGAATAGAATGTAAGGATTCTGTTACCATGTCCGTTCCTGGTTATTGACAGCATGCAGACCTCGACCAGGTCACGCTCGCACCTAATCTTGTCATCACTAACCAGTCAATCGGTGATGCACTTTATTACGCCGACTTTGAAGGTGTCGACGGCATCGTCGGTGTTGGGCCCGTGGATCTCACTCAGGGAACGCTCTCACCCGACACCAATGCAACCATTCCAACCGTCATGAACAACCTCCTGTCCCAGGGACTTATCGAAGACGAGATACTCGGCGTTTACTTTGCCCCTTCCACAAACTACAGCGACACAAGTGAGTACCCAATCCTTGACCCCTTGTTGATCATCAAGCCTGAGATGCGGTAGACGGCGCATTAACCTACGGAGGCATTGATACCAGCTTGGTATGTGTTTCTCTTCTGCTAACGTGGATCGGTGCTTGAACGGCTTTGCTCACAGTTCGAGGGTGAACTGACGTATATTCCTGTGACCGAGACCTATCCCGCCGCCTATTACTGGGGGATCAACGTCACCGCGGCCACATACGACAACTACGCCGTCATCCCGACTTCCACTGCTGGCATCGTCGACACCGGTACCACCCGTATGTATCCCTCTTCCCTCTCATTTCCACTTCATTTGACGCAAAACGTTCGTCAGAGGTCCTCCTTGCGGACAACTTCTTCGAGGTATACCTTAAGGCGATCCCCGGAGCCAAGTGGGACAACAATCTCGGTCTCATCGAAATTCCCCCTTCCTCCATCCCCGACATGCAGCCTCTCAACTTTGAGATTGCTGGCCGGGTATTCCCAATGACCGTCACCGCCCAACTCATTCCAACAGACCAGAACACCGCATGGGGTGGTGTTGCTAGCAAACAATATGGTGTCGTCGGTAACCTGGGAAGCCTCAGCGGAGAAGGATTGGACTTTATTATCGGACAGAAGTTCATGGAGAGGTACTATGCAGTCAGTCGCAGTTTACCTTTCGTCATGATCGTCAATCAGTTCATTGATCACTGATCACTTTTTTGGCAGGTATTCGACACGGACTGTGACCAAGTCGGATTTGCAGAGACGTAAGTCCCGATCTGTCTCAATATGGGTCGCATCTGAGCTCGCGCCTTCATAGGAACAACACGTATGCAACTTACCCCTACTAGACGTGAGATCTTGAGATATCATAATGTTACTCATATATCTTGGACGCTCACATACCCAAAATGCAATAACATTGGAGACACATGGAACCCGTTCGTGTTGAGCGTTGCGTGAGGTGCCACGATCTCTACTTTATTTGTGGAGGACACTGTTATTTTCAGTTGGTCACGTTGATCGCATGCCGGCCGTCTTACCTGCCAGATTCACCAAGGCCATCATAAATATCGTGTCACCACTCGGGGCTGTTTATAGGTCGGCCGCCAGTTCAAGCTCCCCTAAAATTGCATCGCCATTGTCAATGTATAACCGGAACTTGTGGTGGATTCGCGTCTATTTTGATCGTAAAGGGCCCGTAGGGTCCCAGCGAAGTCAGAAAAAAATCTGTTGCTTATTTTAATACAGAATGAGGTGCTACATGTCCTGGTGACAAG
>JBBPNX010000956.1:0-12226 GCA_038091155.1 Harrya chromipes
CTCATCCACCCCCCTTTTCCTCCACTGCCAACCTAAGCTCGTTCAAGTTCGTTATCGATGGAGCTAACGGCGACCTTCTCGTCACAGCATCTTCCTCCCGAACCTCATGGACCTACTGTTGAATATGGGACAAATTCCAGACGCCGGATGGCAGGTCGTATTAGCGAATATCGTGCAACAAGTGCCCATCTTCACTCTGACTCCTCGATTCATCATTAGTATACGGGAGATGTACGCCCGTGATGTTCAAGGCGGACGTGGGTCCGGGGTTGACACTGGGTTTGGCTTATCCATGACATCTAGCTATGGCGGTGCTGCTAGAGAACCAATCGTATTTGCCGCTGGTGTGCAGAGTGAAGTCGCGGAGAATGTTGAGATGGACGATGGGCAGAACGTTGTGGCGGGGCAAAATGAGGAGAGGGAAGACATTGAGTTAGTATCCAGTGGTTGGGTCTGAATCGACTTGGCAGGGAAGGTGGATGTTGTCACTATAATGTACTTTAGGATATGTAGAAATGTTTCTTGGGTACGTTACCGACTCATTCAATGAGCTCTTTCAACATCGTGAGTGTTCGCGCAATGTTGCTCATTTAGGTCGTCGCATAAGATATTTGCCATACCGCGGCCAGCTCAGGTTTCTGATAACGATCCATACTAGGTGAGTGCTCGCCAGGCTGGACCTTGACAGATGCCAGTGCATGAACTGATCGACGCATCGATGAATATTCATCCATCAAGTTCTCCCCGTTTGACGTTAGAATGATAGGAACTAGTAGCTCCATGCGTTAACCCTGTGTGCCAGTGACAATATTCCACTCAACACACACTCAAAGTGAAAATTCCACGCGCAAGAAGGCTAAAGGGAAGTGATGAAGAGCCGGTATGGTGCCGTCTTATTTTCCCTCGGTCCGCCGCTCCGCTCGCCTCGGGGCCATTGAGGGTTCCTGATTTGGCCCGACGTCCAGGTGGCGGTGGTGCCACACCCTTCAAAGAGTCACTCGGTCATGATCTCGACAAGTAGCTTACTGCCATGAGCACATCTGGCACAGGCACGACATCTATTCCACTGGCGGTGTTCCCCGCAAATGTTAATTTCTCGTTACCCGTTCGATTCGGAATTCAACTCTTACCCAATGGGTCCCGACTTTGCGACTCGGAGTCAGACATGCGTCCTGATGATATGCATGCGTAAATTGCAGATCATGGGGATCAGAAACATTCCATCTATACAGCAGCAGCATCCCGAGAAACGGCTCGGAGTCTCAAACGCGGCTCCTGAGCGAAGAGGATTGCAATGACCAAGTAAGAGAGGCGGTCGGCTGTCACTCTTGAGTCGGAAGTGTAACTCTCAGGCTCGTGTCGTTCTGTGAGTCACTTCGGAGCTATCCGCTCGAGTCGGATAAGTTCCTGGAGGCCTGACACGTGTTTCCGGACGTTTTCGTTGATTTAGATCCCATCTGGCATCGACACAGGTCAGCCTTCCCAGAAAGGGAAGCGGAATGTTGATAATTCATTCACTAACCGGGATCAAGAGAGCTTCCGGAATGAGGACAAAGTTCTCTCCCACAATATTCACTTGATCATTGGACGATTTCAGTCCGTCAGGGACCAAGGTGGTTAAGGGTTGTGCAACGTTAGGTTTTAAGTAATCGACTGTGTTACATCCTGTACGAGTGTGTGAATCGTCTATCAGATATCGACGGGAAAAGAAAAGCAAACCTCGTAACAATACAGTTGGGCTTATTGATGGGCGCCATGGTACCCTTCATCGTATGAGTGCGACGCTGTGCTGTTGGCAAAAGCTAGTCGAGCCAACCCCGAAGAACTTATTTTTCCTTGGACTTCAATGCGTTGTTTTCAGCATTAAGAAACCCCCTGAAAGCCCTGTGTATGACTGCGAACACGTTACCATTGATCTGGGTTGTGTGGGGGGAGGGAAACTCACCTATCCCCTGCGGACGCCAGACATACTGAAGGCGCAGTCTTGCTATGCAAGACACCTAGTTGGAACTGAATGCAATGAAGCTTAAGAACTACGAGATCGGCGCACCGATACTAGTACTACTAGAGTGAACAAGATGTGACCCGTTTCCAATCTTTTGTCCAAGTGACTCAGACAGAGGATCGGAATACCAAAATGATCATGGCCATGTTGTGGCCATGGGAGGCGAACGAAGCGTAGGACCAGACTAGGGCAGTATCCCATAGGCAGACACCCGTGAAAGGCCTAGTACCCAAGTTGGCAGAGGTACGGTTTCGTTTCGCACGGTCTTGCGTTTCGTCTTCTCTTGCCGATTGAGAATCGTAGCGTCGCGTCTCGACGACACTACATAGTACGCGCCTAATCATATATCTCGCTCTCGCCGTGTTTTTTCCCTCGTCCGGTCAGCTCGCACTTTGGCGCTGCACCGGAACCCCGCGCATCACACCGTGACCGCTTCTCATTCTAGCTTGGCTTGTACACAACTTCGGTCTCGACGGTACCACGCTTAGCCTCGTTCGGCAAATTCCTTCAAAGCTCCGGATGGAACCAACTCTCTATTTCCCGTTCCTCACCCCCTTGGCCATGGCTACAATCTTCAACAGGCTGAACGGCACGCATGGAGAAGGCGTGAAGAGCGGGATTTCTGAGGTATCTGGGTCGGTGGTGAATCTACAGACAACAGTTCACCCGTGCGTAGACACAGCGCGCAGAAGGGCGATCGCTTTACTGAGTAAAGTCGTTCTAACTGATGGATGAGGATGGAATGAGGACGAGGAGGATGAATGCGCTGCGTCATATGTGCCGAGCGTTGGGACCCGATGGGGAGGCGATTGGCAAGGTCACTGTGGCTGGTATAGGTGTATGGTGGCGATTCAACAAGTGTTCAAGGTGCGCCTGTTTCCATGCATGTTTGGGGACGCGAAGCGACGAGTGTGCGTTATTTGCCTACGTTTGTGACCAACTCTGGTGCGCTGGAAAGCGCATACCCGGCTTAACAACTTGAGGCCAAGGGCTTGATTTCAGTCGTCTTTATGGACATTTTCGAGCGGGTACAATGTGTTGAACCTGTTGATCAGGACCCACTGACGTTTTCATGACACTGTGCCATTCCAATCCGATCCATCCATCACGCGCAGTCTCAGCCACTGCTAAACTGTACATTGTCGCCTTTCTTGAGCGTTCCGCGTGTTCCTCCAACCCATCTCCCGCTTCACATCCCTCTCTGTCGACAATGCTTGGGCACGGTGCGCATCCCTTTACTCCGAATGTTCGCTTCGCTAACTCTCCTTATCATGATCATCTCGCGTACGCATCGGTCACTTGTGGCTGAAGGGACGTCGAGCAGAAACGAGGGTGCCGTACTAGTCAATTCTTCTCGATAACCAAGATCAGTGGCGATACCACAGCCTGATGATGATAATTTAGCCATATCAGGCAAATATGGAACGGTGAGCATTGTTAGAGACTGATCTATTATGTACCAAATGCCGTGGAGTATGTAAAACCTCCAGCCACGACGGTGGATGGAGGCCTTGAGGAAACACGACGTAGGGTGACTACCGAACCTACTCAAAAGATTCAAAGTTGCGGCTCCTCCGCATAATGTGCTTATGGAAAGTCCAACCGCGGGAATTTGAAAGAGCGACATGGCCCTACGCCTAACACCAAGGTGACAAAATGGAGCTTATCAGCACAGTAAATCCTGACTCAGAACAACATGGATCAATGGCCGGGCTAGGTGGGAGAGAACGAGGTGGGTGTGCCGTCGCCATCACCAATGACCATCATGATAGCTGCTATTATTGTGTTCTGCCGCATCAACGCCGTGATGGAAAGTTCTATCATCGCCACCGCAAAACGAATTCAGTGGCCTTATAAATTCATCAGCCTGAGCTGCGCTCCCATACCTTCTCCCTACCCATTGCCCACCCGATTACCTCAGGTCGAATCCATCAAGACCATGTCCTCCGCTCTAGTACAGTCTCTCTCGGACCTCCAGCAGAACAGCTATCTGTCAAGTATGCTCCTACACTCGATCTGATCCAAAGTAGCTCACAGGCTTCTTGCAGTCGCTATACTCACAGCTGTCGGATATGATTACAGTAAGCCATAGGTCCTGTTCCAATATGAGATACGAACTTATCCATGCCAGTCCTTGTATTGCCGAAAGAGGTACAACTTGCATGCTTTTTGTCATGCATGGAACGATTTCCCTGACTGGTTTCAATGAACTTGAAGATAGAATACATCTGGGTCAGTGCACAGCCGTTCCTGGAATTGACACGTTACTGACAAGACCGCAGAGCAAGCCGTGGTCCAGGGTTTCGACATTGTACATTCTCGTGTGTACCAAAATTCCGCTTCACCAGGGCATTACTAGAAACGCCTTCATAGGTCCGTTATTGTGGCCTATATAACTCTGTGTGAGCTTATGGTTGTTGTATGCACGCACATAGTGAATGCTGACCGAGAGTATCCATCAGATATGCTGCATTTTGTAAGTTTGATAGACAAAATACGGTTCTGATAGAGTTTTGACTGTGGCGAAAGTCGGAAGTATTTTTATATCTGTTGCAGAGGTATATTTCCTATGATATCAGTGAACAATCAACACAGTACTGACTTGGATTATTGTATAACTTGTAGACGTACGTATTCGGCTTACTCTCATCCTCCCGCCTTGAGACACATCTGATATCTAATGTGAAACAGTTGTGAGCCCTCTCTCGATCCTTTCCCTCTTCGTTCCATTTACCAGCAATTCAAGGCAAGATAATGGACAATATCGAGAAATGGACATATCTTCTTTTTCTCGGCGCAGCTGACTGTAAGTGGTTGTGTACCTCGGATCACGAAATGAAATCGATTATAGAACCTTCAGTCATAATGATCCTGCGCGTATGGGCGATGTACAATCGATCGAAGTGGATCCTTGGCATGCTCCTCACCGTATTCACCATCGAGATCATCTCCATGGCGATAGATGCTGCTGTCTACACCGATCCGAAGTATGAACAGTGTACGTGAACGCTGGCCTTATGTATGTACGCTATACTAACCAATGGTCAGATGTCGCGGTTCGAGTACTGGGATATTCATTTTGCTCGACCCAGAGGCAATCTGCATTTCTCATATTCGAGACAATATCTACCATTCTACAAATGAGCTTTGCTACAGTGCTGTGCATCTCTGGGATCTATCGGTTTGTCACGCAATCACTTTACATGTATCGTGCGACAAAACAGTGGCAACTCACCCGATGCATTAATTTTCTCGTGCGGCAGGGCGTCCTCTACTTCTTTGCGTACGTCATTAACTGTGATATTCGTGTTGACTGTGACATCCGTGTTACTTGCAGCATCTTTCTGATGACCCTCATCAATCTGTTGTGGGAAATGGGAAAAATTCCAACCTCTGGTTGGCAGTTGATGATAGCGGCTACCGTCGAAAGTGTACCCGTGTACACCCTAACCCCCCGGTTCATCATAAGCATACGGGAGATGTATGCGCATGAGGTTCGAAGTAGTCCTCTTAGCGAGATCGACACTGGGTTTGGCTTGACCACCTTCGGTGCTGCCGGAGCATCGACTAAGTTCTCCGCTGATATGCAGAGAACGCTTGTGGAAAACATGGACAGAGATGACAGGCAGAACGAGGGGACCGAAGACATCGAGTTTGTACCGAGAAAGGTTGGGTGGGCTTAGCAGCCAAAAAAAGCGGATGTTGGTTCTGTCCATTCTCGGGTGCTAGTGATGTTTCCCATATTCCGGCGGTGGTTTTACACCTCGAATTTGATCGCTCAATTTGTACTAGTAGGATATGTGATTCATGTTGATTTATCGAGTCATTTACCAACCGTCATGCATCATGCGTGACGGGTCGCGCAACATCAACCCACATGTCGCTCGTTTGGGTCGTTTCCCATGAGCTGGTTCTTCCCATCACTCCAGATTTTTTAATTGCTCACGCGTCTTCATTGGCGGGCAGGACCGCTTTCCTTTCAACTCTCGTTCTCTTCTACGTCATCACCATTGTCAGAGAGCTCATCGATGCATCCAGAGAGCAGTTCCCACGCATACATAAACCCATCTCAACCGACACAATACCCGTAAGTATTACCACTCAGACGCACCGACGGTCGCACTCTTCTTAGGCACAAACAGAATTGGTAGGAATCAAAATGATGAGATGAGAACATAATGCGATTTGAGCATGCGGGATGGTGGGCGAGGCCAAAACGGTATGTGTGCCTGTTTCTTGTGGACGAGGGGAATGGGCGGAAATGAGGATACCATACTGATCGTTGTTATTCTGGGATGCAGGAATGGGGCACGATCCTTTAAATGGCCAAGCATCAGCATGGCGATGCCCACCACCATGGTAATGATTATTTTCTCGCCTGATGATCATGTCAGACAGACATGTGCATGAACTAGTGAGCCTCACCCATTTCCGCGCTCGGTGAATTTAAACCTTCGGGCTGATCCGCGCCAACAGTGGTTGCTCGAAGCAGGGAGTTTTGAATTGGCGACAGACTCACACACTGCTGGGAAAGGACAAAGGCATAAAGGTATGGTCCTTACCACCGAATGCATGCTGCTTCGACGTGTAGTAAAACCTGTACCGAGTGCGGGACTGGCAGACGCCAGCCATGATATAATCGCAAGGTACGGCAGCTCGCCAAACTCAATGGGCACTGGCCATGGCGACGTTCTCTTCCAGCCTGGTTTGAAAGCTCCACTTATCTCCACCATTCACGATTATCGATCATGGTTCTGGTACTCTGCGCTAACTTACTATTTGAATTCCGTTATCAGCACACCGTGTCATGGAAACTAAAACCTGCACCCGCTGGGGACCGCGCTGTCGGTGGTTATAAGGGTGCTACTGCTGAAACCTAGAAGAGCGGACTAAACACAGCCTTTGAAATGATGAGGAAACGGAAAATTGGACTGACCACGACCACGGTATGGGAAAATGAACCTTGCTCGCTCCCGGCCCGACTAATGAAGTCCACCGATCACTGCCAGTCGCAATTACTGATCACGAGCATGGTGATATTTTATAGCCACCGTGACTGCAGAATGAATTCGGTGGCCTTATAGACTCATCAGACCAAGCAGAAAAATTGTCCATACCTTCCTCCTACTATTTACATCCCTTCCATTCTTCTCAGCTTGAATCCATCAAGGCCATGTCTTCTGCTCTGCAGTCTGCCATCTCTGCCCTTCTGCAGAATAACTACACGTCTCGTATGCTCGTCCGCACTTGTTTTGATCAGTCTCATAGACCTCTTGCAGTCGCTATACTCACCGCTATCGGATATGATTACAGTAAGCCATGTGTTCCGCTCCGATATCAGGAACTTACCCATTGCCAGTCCTCGTCTTTCCGAAAGAGGTACAACTCGTATACTCTGACATGTAGGGAAATGTTCACATGATCGATATCAATGAAGATGAATTTTATCTGGGTCAGCGCACTACCATTTCTGGAGTTGATACATTATTGATAAAACAGCAGAGCAAGCCGTGGAGCTGGGTCTCGACCCTTTACATTCTTGTATGTACCGAAATTCTAGTGTGCATTCGTATGTTTTCCAGCAAGACTGTCGCAGGTTCGTTATTGCGGTCTATATAGCGTGGCGTGAGTGTAGGGCTGTTGTATGCATATACTGAATGCTGACTTCGAGAATCCATCAGATGGGATACCCTTTGTAAGTTGGATACTCCAAATAAAGTGATCAAACTCTGACCACGGCGGAAGACGGAAGTAGTTTCATACCTGGTCCTGAAAAGGTATATTTACTCAGATATCACTGAGCATTGTATGTGCTGACGTGGATTATTCTGTACTCATAGACGTACGTATTCAGCACTGTCGTATTTTGAGACATATGTCATATCTATGAAACAGTTGTAAGCTCTCTTGAAGCTTTCCCCCTTCATTCCATTCACCAGCACTTCAAGGCCATATATTGGGAGATGTCGGGTCTTGGATATACATTCTTTTTCTCGGCGCAGCTGATTGTGAGTGAAGATGTATCTCGGATCAGAATGCGAAATTGATGTTGACGTTCACAGTCGTAATGATCCTCCGCGTATGGGCAATGTACAACCGATCGAGGCTAATCCTTGGAACACTTCTTATTGTGTTTTCCATCGAGATTATTTCCATGGTTGTAGCCTCTGCCTTCTACAGCGATCCAAAGAATGAACAATGTGTGTAGACGCTGGCTCGGTATGTGTACGCTATACTAAAAACAATCAGATTTCATCCCTCAAGTGTTGGGATATGCGTTTTGCTCGGTGCAATACACGCCGCTCTTATTCGGAGAAGTGTCCACTATTTTGCAAATGTCATTCGCTGGGGCGTTGTGTATGCTCGCAATCGCCCAGTTCGTGAGGCAGTCATTTCAAATGTACCATGCGACAAAACAGTGGCGACTCAATCGATACATCACGTTGCTCACACAGCAGGGCATCCTCTACTTCATTGCGTAGGTCCCCTTCATCATTTCCCAATTTCCCTCGATAGAAAATTCACTCCTGATGGAGCCAACGATGACATCCTGTTACAGAATCTTACTGTTGAACCTCCTCTCCCTGGTGGATTACACGCAACATATTCAAGGCGGTTGGCAGTTGATGCTATCGGTTATCGTGGAATACGTGCCGGCGTACACTCTGGCCCCTCGATTCATCATCAGCATACGTGAGATGTACGCCGATGACATCAAAGGCGGACATGGGGGCGGGATCGACACTGGGTTCGGTTTATCCACGATATCCGGCCGCGGCGGTGTTGCCGAGATGGTGTTTGTCCCTGGTATGCAAAGCGAGCTGGGGGACAATATCGAGCCGGGTGGTGGGCAAAATGAAGGAAAAGAGATTGTTGAGATGGATGATGTGCAGAATGAGGGGACGGGAGACATCCAGTTGGTATCAAGGGACTTCGGGGTCCACTCCCCAGTGTAAAAGATGGTTGTACACCTATATGTAACGGTTGTAAAGCTTCAGCACATCGGGTTTCACAGATAGACCGGGGTTAATGAACAATCCACGCCAATGTCCAAAGCCGGTATGGTACATTAGTCATAGAAACGACACAAGATACTGTGTAAGTCCACTTTTTCATCTCGACACACGTGTTTGGACACGGCATCCCGCATGCTCGATGTCAGCCTGATCAGTACACATGACACGCAGGATGGAATGGATACGGACACTTTTCAGTTGCATAAACCAGGTTGCATGTGTCGGCCCGAATTCACCCAATTCGTCCATGGATGATGGATGACGTGTTCTCGTCGTAGACTATATATGCGTATTAAATTCATGCTCACGTCACAGCATGATGCACACACTCACCTCTATGTGCATCCGTCCCTCTATCACGTTCCGCTGGTGCAGTTTGGATAACCCATTGATGGTTCGTTGACTCGCAGAAAGCCCACTCGTCACGAACTCGTGCTTGGCATGAAGGGGTAGTTGTTGTGAAGAATCCAACCGAGTTCGATTACCATGAACCCGTCACTGAGCGCACGGACATTCAATCGAGAGTGAGTCCCCGAGATCAATAGGTGCCGTGACCTGACGCCACTGAAGCGATTCTTGACGATATCGATCCGTCTGATGCTGTACTTCTTCGCAAAGTTGAACTCGGGAATGATGTAAACGGCGTTCGTGAACGTCTTGTCGGCGGTAGTAGCAACCTTGACGAGAGGACGCGCTCTCGAACACGATTGCGATATGGGTCGGGTGCAGAGTTGGCGCTTTCGATGGAATGGGCGGGTTCTACATGCGTGCAGCCCGGATGGTGTTGGGATCTTTGAGGATGTGCTTCATACGTGTGGAAGAAGTTTCGTGGGTGGATGATAATTTAGAGAGGGTTTGCTGGATGGGGACGTCCTTTCGGCGGTCTATGCGAGGAAAAGCTTAACGATCCGGGAAACGGGTACGACTCTGCTAGGATTGAGCAACGCGTGCGGATTGACATTGGATAGGGATGCACCGGGTGCTAGGGCATTAATGTATGATTTGAGGCCACAGAAGGCAGGCTTGGAACGAACTTCATCGTTTCCAAGTTCCCTCTGCGCTGGCGATCATGGTGGGCGGGTAAGCAAGGTAGTGAGGGGGTACAAGTTTTATGTGAACACCCTCTGTCAGATCTTCGGACCTCGATAAGCGTCAAAAGATACTTACCGCGTAGATGCACTTGGCTTGGATGGCGGGTGGATTGATTCGGTGACGAACTCGCGTTTTACACCCCGTTTCGTATCCCTCAGAGTGGAGAATGCTGTTAGGGAACTGAGCGATCAAGTATCTCTCTGAAGAATTTATTCTCGGGAGGGAAAAAGTTCCCTTCAAGTTACAGGCCTGTCTTCCTCTAAAAAGGGTCTGCCTACTGTGTACCAGTGTAATCGTGTTATCACCGATATAGATCGTTTTGGTGATATGATGGATGCTCACTAGAGTCACTATACTCGCATCTTCGACCAGGCATGCGAGGATGCAAGAGGTACGGACAATATGGTTGAAGTGCGCGAGATGAACATTAACCACTACGAGGTCGACGCACCGAGACCAGATCCAGAAGAAGCAACTCGGCCATTATCACAGATTCAGACGTAACGTTTTTTTTCCAATGACGCAGAGGAGGTCAGAAGATATTAGAGTAAAGCACGAAGTCAAGTCGCACTCGAATAAAGGTATATTTACAAGCGTGGTAAGTAGTGGACCGTACTTGGTTCGCCGATGTTTGTCAATGGCCTTGGAAACCGAATTTCGAACGCTATGGTGAGAGAGATAGAGGCTGGATGGAAAGCTATACGGTGACGAAAGTTGTTACACGAAAAATGGAACTACGTGAGTACTAGAGACTAAGGAGTGGGTGAAAGCCCCAGACGGCCAGGAGAGCGAGCCGTGTGGGCGGGCGAGGACCGAACTAGCGCAGGCAAGCGAGGACATGATGCAACAAACGAAAACGGTTGCAACTTTGGAGTAACCGTTGAGAGAGGGCGTGCGAAAAGCAGACGAACTAGGAAAGAAAAAGCGCTGCTTAGTCATGTGGGGACCTTGACCAACCTCAGGCTAGACTGCCAACTGCTTGACCCGATGGATCATTTTCCATCGCACCTTTCGAAAATGCACAACCCCATCGCATAGTGGGATTTGTATGTTCTCGTCCCAAGGGTAAGCCCTTAAGCCAGAATTCACTGCGATTCTCCTGGGAATCAGAGAACTTCGCAGAGATATGAAGCAGGTACGTTGACATTCTAAACCAGCCACTGAAAATTTCGAGTCAGCCTATTGCACCTCACCAAGACTCCTACTTCTACTCCTTGCTTCAGCTGTCAGTATTACGAACCAAGCTTTCTTGCCTTGACTGTCGAATCCTTCATTGTCTTCCAACCTCATCAAGCCCCTTCGGTACGACGCCTTTCGGAGCCATCCTCGGGTCAGTCCAAAGCTTTTTTCTTTCCAGCTTCGTTCGAAATGTTTGATCCCAGTAACCTAACTTTGTATGCATGTTTATTGTGACACCGATGTAATTTGAGCCAAGAGTGTTAATAACAACGTGGAAGTGGTATGAATCCATCTACCTCGCCACCAGGAAGTAGCACCAACATCACGTAATGTTGATGTGTAGTCATATACACTGGGACAACTTAGATGTTGATGACGAAGGGCTGGTATACCTTGTGTTCTCTATGTGCCCTTCTGCCATGCTGCTCACTGGCAGATCGCCTCACCTACTTTTCCTCACGCCTGTATTCACGTCTCACCCCATTTTACTTACCTTTCCCCCCTTGCAGTGTCACCTTCACTAGCTCTAGTATGCATGTTCCATCCACTGGCTGTGCATTGGATGATGAGTGTCTGTGGCAAAGTGGAGGCTACAACAGCGTTTCACCTCATTATAGACTCCGTGACGGGTCACATGCAATGCCTATAGTGAGATTCCTGATAGTAGTCACTGTGATACCGACTAACGCTGATGTAGACCCGGGGGTTCATCTTATTGACTGTTGTTGCTTTGGGTGTGAGAATGTACTGCTGCGGGCCGCTCAGGATACAAAACTGAGGGGCAGAGTGCTTCTTGATGGGCAACATCTGTCGGGATTTGGGTATTCACTTTCTGAATTTCTATTCCATATGCCCAAATCCGGAACCCTAATTTAAGGTTACAGCAAACCGTTCTATAACATTGTATAGGTTTGCGTTTGGCCACGGCCAACTG
>JBBPNX010000957.1:0-12225 GCA_038091155.1 Harrya chromipes
TGCTACCGCAGCAAAGTGACCTTCCTCTGGCGACCAGGTGATCCGACGGGGAAACGGTCTATCCTTCTCAGGCGTCACGAGCACTAGTCGTACGGTTGATCGAGACAGTGGACAGTACTGGTACCTGTGTTCAATGTTCTATGGGGATTACACGAACTGAGATGCTCCATAAACAAGAGTGACGCACCGTGACGCAAGAAGAGGTGGAGAAGAGTTTGTACCGTCTGTGAGGCAAACGACGCAAGCCCAGATTGCTCGAAGCTTGAATATTCGGAAAGGGTCTGGAAAAACTAGTCAATGTCAAGACGATTGTACAATGTAGGCATGCGAATATTGTTGTGTAGGGACAGACCGACACACCACTAGGCTCACGCGCCTCCCACGCAATGCCTGGCGACGAGGAAGACAGCAGGAATGTGAGAGGGATGCAAACGCACCCACACACCACGATCCTCAGCCTCACTCGTCCTCCACACAACCCCTGACGACGAGGAAGAAGGCAGGACCGCGATGATCCCTAGCCCAGTGGTACTCGTCTCACACACAACGCCTGACAACGAGGAAGACAGCAGGAAGGCGAGAGCTGCAAACGCACCCACATACCGCGATCCGTGGGTCCACTCGTCCCGCACTCAACCGCTGGCAACGAGGAAAACGGCAGGAAGGCGAGAGGGGGTGCAAACCCACCCACACAACCACACGACTCAATGTCCCAGAGACGACGATGCCCTGTAGGAGACGTCAGCCGTAAGGATGAATGCTATTGAAAACGTACCTGACGTGGTTCAACGAACTCGCCTCGCGCCTACACGATGTCCCAGAGATGACGATGCCCTGTAAGAGACGTCAGCAGAAGGAGGATGAGTCGATGACCGACGTGGTCGCTATTGACTCGCCAAGGAGTAGATAGACAGGTCACATGATCGGATTCGGAACGCGTCCGAACGTTGCGGCCTCGACTTCGTTCCGTTCAACTTCCCAACCTCACGCGTCAGACCTAGAACAACAATGGCACGGATGTGCCAGACCGCCAAGAAATCTCTGGGAGTTTCGGCAAAACGCAAAAACATTGCAACGGCTGCGGAAGAGAGCGCTAGGAAACACTTGCGCCTGGACGAGAGCGCGACAGCTCAGGTACGTTGCTAATTCATCCCGCCACATAGATCTGATTCCGGCCGCGTGAAGGCACTACGTCGAAATGAAGACCAGCTCGAGGGGGAGGGGAGATGTCGCACGAGCTGTGAAAGTGTGTACAGGACGGACGAATCGCCGTACCAGACGTGTTCTACAGCACCCAAGACATCTCAGAAATGATGGGAGAGTGAGTGACGGCGATACGAACGCCAGAGGTCGAAGGCGAGTCGAGGGAAAGAGGGAAGTAGAGCCGACCTGCAGAGATGAGTATCCAGACGTCGAGACGAGCATACCCGAGGGTCGCAGAAAAGCATTGGAAGGCCGAGGACGCGTGACGATCGAAGACAGCCTCGATACGAAGGCGTCGAGTCGAGTTGAGGGCCCAGGAAGGTAGAGGAGAGACCGGTCAATATCGAGGCGCGTCGAAGACGAACCGCAGTGCCAGGACGATGCGAAACGCGTCGAATGGGATGGTAACCGACAGCGCAGCAAGCAGAGCGCGCAACGACTCGAAATGAGTCAGTACGTACCAGCTAGCTAAAGCAGCAAGTCAGCACAGGCGAGGCGAACGAAACATAAAGGTGCATACCAGAGCCGAGGCTCGAAGCTCGAATATCCGGAAAGAGTCCGGAAAGTCCATTCAATGTCAAGACGACTGTACAATGTAGGCATGCGAATCTTGTCGTGTAGGGATAGGCCGTGATTGTGTCCGCTGGAAAAAAAACTAGAGCGTTCTGAATATTGCAGGCTCGCGGAATTCTGAGAGCATATCTGATGGTACCTGTCGATGATAGAGACAGGTGCGCACCATTGCGATACCTTAGTAGTAGAGCTAACGGAACTTTAAGCAAGGGGTGAATGATCTGATTTTCGTCGAAGGAGAGCGACCTTCATGCCAGTCATACGTCAAAAGTCATCACGCACCCAATTTTGTTCCCCCTGAAGATCTGCAGCGCCTGGATCATTTGGTTGACTTCGTCTGTACATGATTAGAACAACGGTTAATAATCCAAAATTTACCCTCACCCGTACCCGTCATGGGTTTTCCGAGGGTATGCACCTGGGCAGAGCATCGAGCGTGCGCGCAGCAACAAAATTGTTGGGGCACGCGCGTCGATGTCGACATAGACGCGTGGAAGACAGCAGGCGGAGTGACAGATGCCGCGTCGTGTCGTCACGTCATCACATTATCGTGACGATATGCCGAGGCAGCAAGGATGTGGTATGAAGCGAGAGTGGCAGAGAGGCAGGACGATGCAACGATGGTATGACGTGATAACATGTCATCGCATCTTTGCGTCGTCACGACAAGGCGGCGTGACAATGCGCAGGTGGCAGGGAGGGAAGGGATGAGGGACGTGAAAACAAGACAACGCAACGACACAAGAAGAGGTGGAGCTTGGACAAGGGTGGGTGGTGTGACGGGGCGGCACGACGAGAGGGAGTACTATCGGTTTATCACAGCGCTAGATGGCTATTGTGGATTTTCGCAATGCGTCATGCGTGTCAACCAAAACTATGCGGCACACGGTTACACGAGCTTGTCAGTCGACCTCAGGCTCTTACCGACTCGGAGGACATTGGTGAACTGTTGCAAGCGTAAAAAATTGATACACACATATTACCCATTCAAGTTCAGTAGGTTCACACGCTGCACGGTACTAAAACTTCAAGTTGCCGCGGCCAGTGTGCAATGGTACTGAGACAAGTCCTTCAAGTTATATACCAAATCTCCGGGATAGCCACTGAAGAACGCGCCAGATGAGCGAAGATCTCATATCTTGCATCTCCTCAAACGTTTGTTGTAACCCTGCGTCTAATGCATCGTGCTCCAGTTGTAAATCGTGAGTGCGATTCGAATCCCCCTCTATCTTTGCCTGAGATACGAGCCGCTGAACCACCTCCCTCCTTTCTGATAAAAGCTGCTGCAGTCGATCATACGATGCCCTTCCAGCGTCTGGTGCATCTGACTGGTTCTGTAGAGCTCGGAGCTCTTCTTGAAGTTGATGTGCTGCGCTCGGCGGGGCTTCAAGGGTAAGCCCACTCGCGATATCCCAGGCAGAACCTGACGAGTTGTCGAATCGTTTGAACAGCGCACCAACTTGTTGAAACTCTCCTTTCAGAACCCTCTCCCGCTCCTCTGCCTCTGTTTTATCCACTACTTCGTCCCACATGGTTGTTATCAAGCATATTCGACGCGCATCCAGTTCTTTGCTCTGGCACTGCTTGAGAAGCGTCACAACATGCCCCTGCGGAGTGGTACAACCATGAATGCGATTGTCCGTGATGCGATGGAAATAGATGATCCCTAGCTCGATGTCGGGTCCATGACTTGTAGGTCTCAGAGAGTCGTTAGTGATAAGTAAACAAACACCTACTTTTGCTCTAACCACTTGGCAACACGAATCAATATCGCTGCATCCGGCCCGTTTGTAATGCTGTTCAATCCTGGGGTGTCGACAAACACTAGACGTCGACCGTCACATTCCATCGTGTGAGAAGTGATGCCTCGGGTGCCGCCAGTCAAACTTGCTGCAGTGTTACCTTCCTCGGACGTCCCAGTGAGGGCGTTGATAAACTGAAGGTCTTTGTGATGAGAACGAAACGAGAAGACGTTCTGAAATTACATTTGTTTTTCCAGATCCCGTCACTCCTATTACACTGAAGATCTAAGTCGTTCAACGTGCTGCTTGAGCGTGAAAGAATGGTGATACGCACACAAATATCATCCTTTTCCGCAAGCCTATCGTCTTTGGGTGTTTCTAGCAACAATGAAAGATTGAGACCTTAAAGTATAAGTGAGTACACAAGGCGATCAGCTCGATCCGATAGCTTTCGGATCTTAGACTTCTCGCTTCGGCTCCATTTTGACCACTTTGACTGGAAATTCACAGTCAGCGTGCTAGGTCAGTGGCAAGGTACCATCCACCCTCATAGGCTGAACCAAGACATAATTAATTTCGACAAAACAAGGCTTCTCATACTGAGATGGGCGTAAAATAACGTGCAACTACAGCGATACTCCAGAAGTAAGCAGCATGGTCAGAAGAAGACAGCAGAGTGACGTCTAGGCCGGCGTATTGTTCAGGTTGATACCATGCTATGAAAGGCGTCACCCGGTCAGGCAACCATAGAAACGAGGCAGCAGGAGGAACTTACTGCGCGGGACTTCCCCCCAAACAGCCACAGGAAAATGCGCCTGGTAAACGGGATCTTCATCTCCTTCATCTCCTCGAACGTCTTCTGTAATTGAGCGTTGACTTTTTCGTATTCCTCCTGCAGGCTCTTAGCCAGAGCTGGGTCGTTGCGCGTACCCGCCTGGTCCGCAAGCTCCTTGAGCGTTCTTCTCTGCTCCACAAGGAGTTGCTGGAGCCGAGAGTATAGAACCTTGGCCGCCGCAGTCTCGTTTAGACGCTTTTGCTGTTTGACAAGTTCTTCCTGCAGGAGCAGCTCCTCCTTCTTTATATTTTTTGAGGTATCCAGAAGAGGCTGAATGACGGCCAATGCGGAATCATAGTGATTGTTGAACCTGAAAGTGCTGGCGCCTCCCTCTAACAGCTGCCGCCAGAATTCGCGCTTAAGCTCGGCCTCCCTCCTTTCCGCCACGTTCTCGTCCTTGACTATGTCCCACATGGTCGTGACCAGATGCGCTCGAGGTAGAGGAACATCGCCGCACAGCTGACCAAACATCTGAAGGTTCTTGTAGGCAGAACCAGACATACGATTATCTGTGATCCGATGAAGGTAGATTATCCCAGTCAGCTTGAGTACCCCGCCGCTGGATGCGTATCTTTGTTTATGTAAGTTAGTATTCAAGAATCTTTTCATAATACCATGTACTTCTGTATAAGCCAGTCGGCAATTGTCTTCAAAATCTCGGTATCCGGCCGGTAGGTATCGTCGAACCCGGGTGTGTCGACCAGCACAACGCGGCCACCACTATCTCGCGGGATTGCGTATGGAGTGACATCCCGAGTGTCAGACTTGAGGTGACTTGCCTTACGCTGCTCCTCGTTCCCGGTGAGGTTGTTTATGAACTAATTATTTTTGAGCGCGGGAATTCAATGAAAAGGCTACCGCAATTTCACTCACATTGGTCTTCCCAGATCCTGTTGGCCCCATAAGACTGTTGCGCAGAACTGTAAAGCGAAGAAGATAAGACCAGACGAGAACACCTACACAATGATGGAGTCACTAGGATCTGGTTTGAAACGGTCTCTGGCCATGATGGCTTTTGCAAATTTGTCAAGAGTAAAGGTCGCCAAGTGAGGAGGATGGAATGGGAGAACTAAGCTTTCCAACGCTGCATAACTTTAAGGCCTCCTCGCGGGTTTGTTCATACCCTCGGATCTTTCACAGCGCGTGGACCTGATTGAATTCACATAAACGTGCTTGTTACGGTGCCGTGCGGTTTCCGCAATGTCTAAGATGTCCGCTGGGCACAGGGCAGAAGCGACTGCCTGTATTTTGCGAAGCCAGCTTCATTTAATCTTGACTTTACTCCATCCTGCGACCCGACACAGTCAGCAATGCTCTAGCAATTTCAAGGGGGAACTTATCGCAAGAAACTGATAAGCGGTAGTCACCCACATTCATAACACCAGGTGCTGTGCTTCCACATCGTCTGCGCGATCTAATGTACGCAAAGCAAGTCGGACAAAAACGTGGTAAACACGATGAGACTCGGAGTTATTATTGTGTAACTGGCTCAATTTTCATTCTGCCAGCATCACTGTTTTGCAGATATCCTTTGGCATTGCCAGCTCTCGTGTTATGGTACTGCAGAAAATGAAGCTGCAAGATGTACGGCGGCGACCTAAGCTAATCAAGAGGCAACGGTCGTCAGATCGGAAATGAAAGAAGCTGATAGGACTCGTCAAAAATTCCATGATCGATGGAAGTGGATGTGAACGCGCCTTATCCTCGAGTTGATGCGCGTGCCGAATAATGAAGTACCTGCGTCCTCGTCGTGACTGTGCAGAGGCAGTGCAGGGCAAGGGTAGGGGAGATGCCGAGCGGAGTAGACAACCATCCCATCCTGACCTCTCCACCGTCTACGGATAAGAATGTCATGTCCAAGGTTTGATTTCCTCAGTCTGATCAGTGTAGAGTCATGCAAGCTTACAATCAAGCTGGTTGTATCTTAGCGGAATTCCCCTTTGAAGTTCCTGAGTCCTGACGCTGTACTATTTCGACCTTCGCAAGGACCACGTTATCTCCCAGCCTTCCTGCGCACACATTTGTTCAATTTGGAGCTATAAATCAGCGGGAAAGGGCGGTGCCGCATACGCCCCTCACAGGTGAGGCACCCTGATTGGACCCTGCCACTGGAATGTCAAACATTCCCTTGATGACGATCAAGAGAAGGCGCTGGGAACCTGAATTCCAAGATTGCGCCTTAGCGCTTGAACGCTGTGGCCGCTCTAGGTTTTATTCCTTGGGTCTTTATAGTCTCGGATTGCTTCGTTGCGACATTTGTGACCCAATATCTCTACTTCTGTCTTCCTGCGGTCTCTCTTCTACTTGATTCGGAATATGGTTTCTAACGCGACCTCATCGAAGGGCACAATCGGCACCGCACCTCCTGAAGGCAGTTCGGATGATATGTATTGTGCCGCCCTCAACACCGCTCCACTCCCGCTTCCAACATCCAAAGCCCCCCGGGCCTCAGTTCCTGCGAATCTTCTCAATGTCCCCGGACTTCGTTTTTCGGAACGCCGTGCTGCGTTAAGCGATAGTCACAGTAGACTCGCAGAGGAAAATGATGTTGTAATAGCGTACGTATTCGATTTTAAAGACCTCCTCAGTTTCGTTCACCCGTTACATTAGGGTTATGGGCCCCACGGGGGCGGGAAAAAGTTCAGTGAGTGGCTTGATACGACGCTCCATGCTCCAGTGGCACTGAGACATTCGTAGTTCGTCAACGCAGCAGCTGGGAGGGAGGAAGTCGCTGTAGGCTACGACTTAAGATCCCAAACGAGATCCGTGCAGCCGGTCCGCTGTTCCCACCCTGATGGTCGTAGGAATATTGTCTTGGTAGATACTCCTGGGTTTGACGACACCCACCTTTCCGATACCCTAGTTCTCAAAATCATTGCCAACTGGCTGAAGGAGACGTAAGTTGACCAATGGGCTTACAGTAAAGCGACTATGCTGACCCTCCACCGACAGGTACCAGAGCAATATCAAGCTTTCTGGTATTCTTTACTTCCACCGCATCTCGGACGTCAGATTCTCAGGAACCCCTCTGAGAAATCTGTCCGTGTTCAGGGACCTGTGCGGTGAAACCAACCTAAAGAATGTCGTCCTCGTCACGACGATGTGGGACGAACTGGATGATGAATCGGTTGGCTCAAAGAGGGAGGAGGATCTTCTTACGAGTTTTTGGAAGGATATGATACGCCTCGGCTCGCAAAGTTGTCGTTTTCAAGGAACGTGCGAGTCGGCCTGGGATATCATGGAGCGTCTAGACTTGGAGAGACTTCCTCGGGGGCCTCCATTGGCGCCACTGCAGATTCAAGAGGAAATGGTCGATCGTGGTTTGCAGGTCCACGACACAACTGCGGGAAAAACCTTGCTCGGTTTTCTCCTTGGCGAGGTTAAAAGGTTCTGGGGGGGAGTACGCACTGGGGCTCGACGGTTCACCGGGACTAGGAAGCCCTCTGGCGGCTTGCGACGCCAAACCTTCCTCAGCAGGTCCTCCACGTCCACGTCTATGTCCACGTCTTCCGAGCTCAGCCTTTGTAGTTCTCCGACGGACACTTCAAGCCTTTTTTCCGATCACTCCGGATCTATGCCTAGTCCAGCTGAGAGCACTTCCACGGGTTGTGGTCTTCATGTCCGTCGCCTTACGCTCGTCGCTACGATCACAGGCCTCAGGCTTGCCCATCAAGTGGCAGACATGGCCGCTATCCCAATTCTTCGAGGAGCGATCGGGACAGCCCTTCAAGTTGCTCAGCTGGTCGAGGTGAACAAACCGCTATCGACCGTTGTGCGTTCTGACAGGATTTCAAGGGAATGGGTGGAACACATCATGCGATCCGTCAAGTGATAGAGCAGTCCGGATGGCTGCTAAAGGAAATCGCGCAGTATGCAACGCAACATAAGTTGCGCAAGGATATGACGAAAACATTGAAAGCTTTCAGAAAGTATGTAACTCGAATGATCGTCACAGAGGGAGGACAAACTACTTACCATCGTCAATTCAGGGAGCTCGAAAACGTTCTAAAAGTGGTGATGAAGATTTCGAGTAGGAACTCTATTGCTCGTTTTTTCTTGCATGAAGCGGATCTTCAGGCCATCACGGCATGCACCGCGTCAATCAAGGCTGTCTATGCTAAGATTGAGGTATCATCAGCTAACCCTCACATACCTGTAGTCATTTTGCTGACGCCGTCAAATAGGTGACATTTGCCATGGACAATCGCCAAGCTATTGCACGTCTCGAGGATCAGTTGAAGGAACTACGTAAGGACCTGAAATTGGTATGCCTGTCTCCTGTAATTTTAAATTTCAGGGTCATGTTCTAATCGTTGTGGCAGCGGCAATGTCAGTGTGGGATTTCGGTCATCCACGAAGAATCCCAGGAGAATGAAGAGTAGTGGCGCCCACCAGTCAAGGTTTGCGATTAGTGATCGGTGGATGATCGGGTCGTGAGATACCTTGAAGTGCTACCAAGTCGGAGGTGCTGGTCGCCCGCGCACGTAGCCACGTCTGATATTATTCACCCTGTGATTTCCGTACATAACTCTCGATTATGCCCGTCTATATCGTAGTATCACTTTGTTGCTATAGTTTATGCGAATACTTGTACGCCGATATTCCTTAATGTACAGCAATTCCTGTTCCACATTTTAAGTGCCTAGAGCTACGCAGGCTGCACCGGATAATGAGTAATCGTATGGCCGGCACGCGCGGAAACGAAGCTCTGGATAAGGGACACCTCACTACGATAATGAAGGAGGAAGTTGAGGAGGAAGTCAGCGGGAGAAGGCTAGAAGAGCTCAAGTCAAGTCAGTATAGTGATCAATCAGGGTACCCACGCGGTTCGTTGCAGGAATGATGATAGTTCTCCGAAGAGCCTCATTTGAGAAATCCTCAGGGAGGGTAGCCCCAGGGTACTAATACCCCAGCAATAAACAGTGGTGGATATGGAGACGGACGTCAAAGAAACATTGTGCTCTCACCCTCTGATTGAGAATCAAACGGGAGGATCGACAAGGAAGGCGGCCTCGGACGCCGCGGAGGTGTTGTCGGAGCTTCAGACAGAGTACTTGTGACGAATTGCGGGGTCCGTCAAATGGAGAAGCTGAAGCTACCACGGATGCCACTGAAGGGTTTTATTTCCCAGATAATTTACTAGTTACTAGTAGGACCGTCCATTTATCGTTCAACTCTCATTTAGGCGTAATTCCTCTCCTGCTTAATTTACAACTTGTCTCCAAGATCCAACACACCATGATGATCTAACAGATTCTTCGCCACCACCTACTACATGAGTTTGGTTGTGTCCATTGCACCGGTGGGACGGAGGGACTTCGATTGGCACTAGGTAGAGTCGAAATGAAGAATAAGGTAAAATATCGTGCCACGGGGGGGGGGGGATGACTCACTCAGAATCAGGCTCTCCGGATCGCTCAAGCCCTAGAAAATTGAGCAGAAGAGGTGGCGGTGCCTAGATGAATATTGTGAGTCGACAGGACACAGACCCACAGCAAAACAGAATGAGGCTGCTGATGAACATACTTGAGCGCCCATCCTGTTGACATGTCAATGTAGGCATCTTGCCCATTTGGAGCAGATACACTTACTTCGTGACCATTCTGTGATAGTAAAAGCTTCTCTACAGCATCCCAAGCCATTTCTGCGGTAAGACCACCCTTGGCGAATACGTCAGGATGGAACGTGGGATTCCATCCCACCACCATCCGACCCCCAGTGACCGAGCTCCTGAGCCCAACTACCTGCGATTGAAACGCATCTTTGTGCCTTTCGATCTTGTCTGGGGTCATCTTGCTCTCGTAGCTGAGGACTACGCGTAGTCCCGTGGGGAGATATTTAAAATCTTGCGGAAACGCAGAGGCAAAAGCATCCAGATGTTCCTGAACGCACCCTTTTTGAGGGTCGGTTTCAAGTCTATCCAGATAAATGGCCCCGAGGCGGGTAGACTTCGATCTGACAAACTATTGGTTTTACTCGCGTTTGGCCAGTGAATGGAATCTTACTTCGACTTGTTCAACCAACGCTCAGTTTTTCTCTTCGCCTTACTCTTCTTCTTTCCACCATCGACGTCGAAGGAAGGTGTGTCTACAAATACAATGTTATTGTGAGTGGTCCCGAGACCGGCTTTTGCTTGATCACTGAGCCCGCATCTGATTGCAACTGGACACTTCGTGCAGGGTCGAAGGGACCCACTGACTTGGATATAAGGATTGCCATTGGTCGCTTCTTGTAAGAACTGTGAGGATGTTGAAGGTGAGCAATAGTACGAACGGGAAGGTAGTACCCAACTCTTTCCGCCTCCGGAAGGGCCCACCACACTGGATACAGATGAAAAGTCAGTGCGAAATGATCCTGAGTATGTCTCAGAAAACTCACAATACTACTATGTCATCCTCGTTCAGTTGGTATGTTGGAGTACCGAAGATGTTCTTGAACCAGGCCCACATTGGCATTTTGGTGAAAATTTAATGAAGCGGGTGGAAAGACTTGTATCCGCTTTCAAAGAAGTCGAAGCGAGGGAAAGCGGGGAGGGTATTGGGGAGGGCGAGATTGCTGTGGTCACCGCCTGGAGGCTGGGTGTCCCACTACTATAGAGTTACTGCCACGTTACTTGGTGGCCAATACCTGGTTCAAGTTAGCAATCTGATCGGGTGTGATCAAATTTCCTCGCGCGTTGGAAACATGATAAGATCAGCGAGAGGCAGCCGCACTTCAAAGCGAATCTAGATTCAACATCATATAATAGCTGCATTCAGAAAAAATGCAACGTGCGCAAGTTCTGCATGCACATGCATCGTGTTCAAAACTTGGGATGACTGCCTCAACACAAGGGTATGCATCAAGTCCAGGCTTCCTCGTGTCTGCCTTCGGTTAGCACCGATCCCTTTCGCAACGTGGTTTCGGGCTAATCCTCCGCCAACAACACAGGCTACAGCTGTCGGGGATGTGGTAGCTGCACTGCGTTCTGTGCCATATCCGCCCGTCTATCCTATCTACTCAGAGCCCTCGTATCACTCCATTCACTTGTCTCCCCGTCGGAACCCAAGTCGGAACACCGTTACCAAGCGTCCCTCAGGTAGATCGATGCTCGTTGACCCATGTTTTGATTTCTTTTTTATCGACTCTTTCAGAACAAACAACTGTATAACGCAACATATGGACAAGTTGAAAGTTGGTAACGCTTCCGGCCACATGCCACTCTCTTCACGAAATACTGCTCACATCTTCTAACAGGAATTGTTCAGGGTGAAGAAGTCGGAGAAAAATGGAAGCCGGGGTTCAACATCCTCTCAGAAACCAGACACAACGCGGCAACAAGATGGAAAGCAAAGTTATCAAGGGGATGCGAGCCGGGGCCAGGTGAACGACCAGAAAAACAAGACTCAGCCACCAGACGAAGGGCATGAATCTCGGAGGGAAGGGCACTCAGGGATGGAGATCCCGCAAGAAGGTCATGCAGAATTGTACGTACGTGCTTCAGCTCTCGGCGGTGAAATGTCTAACTCGATGTCCCCAGTGTCGTGGTCCCGATACCCTTTGAAAACGGAAAGGTGAGTCAAACAACGACTAGTCGAGTGTTTTCACTCACGTACTTGTCATCCTCCTCCTGAAATACACTCGACTCCTTCTACTATGTTCTCGGGGAAGGACTCGAAGAAACCTGACATAGACCCCTCGCATCAGCCACCAGGTGCAGATCGAGAAATTCAGACAGAAGAATCTTTATCTTTAGGGTTGATGAGCATCGAGGATCTGAAGGACAATGATATTGTGATAGCGTACGTGATAAAATCTCTATAGGAAAATATCTGACTCGATCTTCCCAAGTGTCATGGGCCCAACAGGTTCTGGAAAGAGCACGGTGAGACG
>JBBPNX010000958.1:0-12220 GCA_038091155.1 Harrya chromipes
CTAAACACGTGATCGATTACCGTAAAAGTCAAGTCACATGATATTTTTTTTTTCCCGCTTCGACCGTTTTAGGGGCGAAAATAGTGGATCGCTCGGAATAAACCCACTACTAAAGTAGCGGGAATACTACCAACACATGTCCAAGTTTCTTCAGACATCTGTGCTTGTACACGATCACCGCACAGACCTCGTTGTTCAGCCGTTCGCGGATCGGATCCTCGTGCTTGTCACCCAGGTGGGCAAAGTGGGAAATTTGGTGCACTCGTCACTTTCCTCTGAAGTACCCAGGGTTAACTCGCATGCAGATTCAAGCTTCCATTCCACCGACCATAGATCTCCATACCTACACTAGTGCACCATCCAATGTTTCTGATCCACGAGAGCCTCTTCCCTGCCCCCACCCAGCTATACAGCTCACATCAATCTTCGGCAGTGCACCATCAGTACACATGCAAACGCTTTACTCGCTTTATGCAGCCCAGATTGCAACGCTGGTCTGGCTGAGCATCGGAGGTGAACGTCGTAGTGTTGTCATAGGAATTGCACTGCAGAGATCCAAGAGGCTTGTAGAAGAACAACTTAGCGAGGACGAACAGCAGACCTTTCATGGGGTGATGGAAACTCTACAGAAAATGTTGAAGTAGATTAGAATCATTCATTCGATAAAGATCCTCAAGTGTCGGACTAATACTATTTTAACTGGCTCTTGGCTAACAAAGGCGGATTTCGAAGGTGAGTGTACATAGGGTTAGGGTTAAGACAACAAAAAAGCACAAAAATAGATGGCCTGCCCAGCCAGAGTGGCCATGGCAAGACAGGAAAATATTGAGATAGTGCATGAGCCGAAGCCCACACAAGCCGCAGTTACCCTCTGTATGGACAGGGTCGCCGTGCTATGGAAGGTCCCTACTACCCGCACACCCAGATAGATGAAGGGGCATACGCCATCAAGGTAAGTATGAGGTGCTTTCTTGTCTACCCGTCGTTTATGTATCTTTCAGAGTCGCGCACGGACCACTATATCCCGTCTTTCTCAATTAGGTAAATACATAGTGCAGCCAGCCTCAGGATCAGGGTTTCTGCAAAGAACTGTGTCATCTACACTGCAGCATTGGACGATGAACGAACCTACCTATGTTGAATATTTACAGCGCCCAGCGAGTCAATCCTTCTAAATACGCAACATTCAAGGTCCTTTCGCCTCTTTCTCTGGTGACTTTTCGTCCTCTCTCCCCCGTTGACGCTTGGCCAATTTCCACTGGATAAGAGTAGCCAGTCGTTGATCGGGAGGGAGAGCAGTCCGAGGATTCGTTTCGTAGAGGTAGTAAGCCAAGCACCCCGTGAATACCCCTAGCACAGGGTCAATCCCACTGTCAGAGTCGGCGAGTTGAAACAACGTTGCGGTATTGACGACTCATCACCCACCGTGAAAGTAATACCTGGTGCGACATTTCGTGGCTTCCGAAGAGCAGCTGGCACGGTGTGAGTGCGTGTGTAATTATCCAATGGTCCACGACCGTCAATCACCGCGCCGTGAAATGCCGTGTAACGGAACCTCGGTTAGTCGAGGACTTTGCTTTTAAAAATTCGCGCGTACCGCGTGTGGCCAGCAAATATAACCCGCATCTCCAGTCCAATTCCTCTGTCGCGCCTTGTCTCTGACACGAAATGTCTGCCGCAGTCACCCTCGAACGCCAAATTCGTCCCATCTATGGTTAGTCCCTACCTTGCCCTTTCTCTGTCGTATATTATGCTAACTAGTCAACCCAGAGGCCCTCGACACCGGCTCAAACAAATCGGCGATCGTTTCTTGCAACAAGCTGCTCAAAAAGTACCCCAACAATCTACTAGTAAAGGTTGGCTATAGTGCATCATCATGATAACTTTTGACTTATGTTCGTGATCAATAGGCTCTCAAGGCTCTAGCACTCGTGCGCTCTCAAAAAGTAGAAGAGTCCCTCGCACTGTGCGATGAGGTACTCGCTGTCAAACCCCTGGATGACGCGACCATTTCTGCCATGATGCACGTTTTAAAGGGCCTAGGAAGAAGTACGTCCTTGACCTTTGTCAGTTTTCAGGGACTCACTTCACCATTTTTAGTCACCGACATGGTCAATATGTTCGAGGAGGCCTATAAACAACAACCTTTGAACGAAGAGTACGGTGCTCAGACATTCTTCGCACACGTGCGCACCGCGAATTGGAAGTCTGCGCAACAGGTACATCTCCCAGAACTTGCTTATATTGACCTGACATATGTGATATTCATAGGTTTCTACAAGAATGCACAAACAGTTTCAAGAGGACCGGTACTTATATTGGAGTGTGATGGGAGCGATTCTGCAGGTTCGTATTGTCCGTACAATCGATCACAAGCTCATCACCTATCACCAGGCCAGTGATCCGTCAACGACCTCAAGCATGAAGACGTTGCTCTATAAACTTGCTCATAGGCTGGTCACTTCATCGCCGTCCCCATCCTACTTAACAGCAGATCGCTTCCACATGCACATCGGCATCCTGAAGGAATTGGAGTTATACGATGAAGCTAACACACTACTAGAGAGTGATATTGGGAAGACGATTTGTTCAACTAGTCTTGCATGCGATCAGACGCGTCGGGAAATTTGGAGGGGCAGGGGTCTTTTCCAGGAAGAGGGAGAACGCGCGCGGCAAAAAATTTCGGATGGGTTTGTCTAATTCTATGCTTTTGATAAGTTTTGTGGTGTCTCATAGCCCACTATCCAGAGATCGAAACTGGCTGGAATTTTTATCCGTTCTTGACTCAACCTTCGCTCCAGTCTCGTCTCAGCAAGGAGAATTCTTGGAAGAGAGCAAGAGTGAATGTCTAGAAAACATTTCCAAGGCTCGTGCTTTCCTTGCAGAGGTTGCGGAGAAGGATGGCGCAAAAAACCGGGCGGCACCTCTAGCTTTGCTCGAGTTGGAGCGTCGCGCAAGTAAATTTGGCTTGTCTGGTAAGTTTTCTATCTTATGTCCGTAAGTGGCTTCGCCGACCCTACGGATGCTGAAACTCGACCTTAGATGACAGTGTGGTTGTTGGCTTGATGGAGACCTACTTCACTGGATTTGGTGACAAGGCTTGTTGCTTCGAGGATTTGACAAGCTTTCTTGATTTGGAGACTACGTCGCTTGACCGGTGGAAAGCGTTCCTCGCACACCATCAACCATCCTTCGTAAGCACCATCAGCAATTACGCGGTAACGATTCCGTTTTTCAATATCTAGCCCAACTCAGGCGTCCGTGGGCGACCTACAACGACTGATTAACGTACGAAAGCTCGAACGCTACATGCTCCTGGATTCGGAAATCACTGTTGAATCTGAGACCGCGCGGGGATTGACGTATCTCAAGGAATACCTAGATGGCCTCACACTTGGCAGAGATCTGCCAGTTACCGAGCTGCAGCCCGTCGACGACCTGGCTCTTCTAGCCGCAAATGCTTTTGTGATGGTTTGGGCACTCAACCGTTCGGAAGAGGCTCTCTACCAGGCCGCCACGGTCTTGGAATATGGATTGACTAAAAGCCGTATGTCATTCCAGATGCGCATTATGCTTGTTCGGATATATCGCATTTTGGGTGGGTGTTTTGTTTCGCAACTGGTGGGTGTTACTGATGTTCTGAATAAGGTGCATCATCACTTGCTCTTGAGCATTACCGCCAAATGAATATCAAGCAAGTTCAGAATGACACTTTGTCTCACCTTATCCTTACTCGCGCTCTGACGTTTTCGCTTTCTGCTACCGGGGACCTAACATACCCTTCGGAGTGCTTAGAATCCAGTCAGATATACCTGGCAAGTTCCCAAGAAGTTCGTGTCACCGTCACGCTGGGTTTTTCTTGTCCTGATTCAGTCTAGACCTCGGATTTCATTGTTCGTTCGTTCACTGCGGAGAAATACACTCAAATTCCAGACTTTATCGAATTCGAGGACCGACTGGAGAATTCTTTACAGAGAGATGTCGTCAAATTGGAACACGTCCGCATGCGACTCACGCATGAACCATTGAACACGGATATCATAGATATGGAACTCATCGAGCTCAAGTTCATGTTTGACCGCGGTACGTTCCGGAACTTTTTCGCGATTACTTCTAACGAAATCGATAACAGCTCACCACGACAACCGTGACTTTGTCATCATTCCCAACTATCAGCCCCATTGCAAGCCAACGTTTAATGACCAGAGTTTGCTTTTCGAGACGTCAACTGGCGTGAGTTTAAATCATTGTAGGTTGCCTACTATCTAAATGTCCTTCGCTCCAGCACGGGTGGTTGTGGTGTTTCTTGAAAATCTACATCCGTGCATTCCAGCACGCTAGTGATCTGGATGACATCGTCGAAGAGAAGTTGCTGGTAGGTGATCGGCCGAAGAAGAGCTCGGACCACGAGGTACAGCTACCTCTGCGAGAGCGACTCGCATTAAGGAAAGGAGAAGAAACCGCAGAGGTAACAGTGACCCAGCATAACTCTTGCCAAGGTTAACGCTATCTTCAGTTGACTACCGACGAGAGTCAATTGCTCGATTGGGCCACCGCACTTGGCGATTGGTTGGAGCCTCATCACGATCATCTTCGCCCCCCACCGGCGGTAGTATTGGCAGAAGCTTCCAGACAGACGGAATTAAAGACCGGGTTCTCGTTACGCGGGGTGGACGTCCAAGTTCATAATGGTGATACAAATGGTAACCACAAGAAGGAAGAAGAGGCACCTCTCATCAAGGAAGCGCCAGGCCTTCTCACCGCATTCTTCGATAGCATGCTCTCTCGATTCATGAGTTTACTGAAGTCTAAACACTCTGTGTCGGAGTTGTTGCACACTGCCACAATCACGCAGGAGGTAAAAACTGCTTGCTTGTCTTTTACGTCCGTTTTCCTTATGTTTCCTCTAGGCATTTATTCTCTTTACAATCGAGACGATGCGCTTCAAATCTCCCGCGGTAGTAAAGATTCACAAACTTGGTAACGTTAGTTGTGATATCCAAAGACTATCGAGTGTGCGTATTGCTAAACGGGATTCACTGTAGCTTGTCTCGCAATTCAAGGATATTCGGTCGAAAGCTAGCTGTGCGTTGAAGGAAATGTCAGTGGCATTGATCAGAGTTGGGGAGATCGAGGGTTCTTCGGAGCGCCGCCGAGCATTTGTGCAAGCTTGCACAGCCATGACGAACGAACAGGTTCTTTCTTCCTTTCTTCGAGAGGTATACTGGTTATTGACAACACCCCTGCCGGAATCCAGCTCACCCATGACTCTGTCTTGAATGTTGCTAAGAGCGTGACTGACTCACGGAAGAAGGTACTTGAAGGGGTTGGCAAAGGGATGGCAAAGCTCAACGCTGCGCACGGACAATCATGAGACACCTGTTACACATATCACTGTATGCATTATCATAGCCCCACTCATTCCCCTAGATACAACATGTCCTAATTTCGTAGCCAGTCGAAAGCTTCTGAGGCGACGTGACTCCTGTGATGTGACTCTGTGACGTCTCGCGTCATGATTAAACGCGCCTGCGACGCGCGACTTCAGAATCAGACTGTTTGTCATTACCTCCCACAACGATGAGCCAATGTGGGTTTGTCTTAAAAACTGATACTTTCAATTCGGTACTCATCTAGATCATATAGTCAACGACAATAACTACTATGGGGCGGCGGGTGGCGGCTTCATGACAACGGGTTCACCATACGGCAGCCCAGCTGGCAGCCCAGGAGGGTTTGCTCGTGTAAGCTGATTTCTATTGCCAGGACGACTGATCTTCATCCACTTTGACACTCAGAAAAGTGAAACGGCGCATTCACTGCGCCCTATGACGATCCAACAACTTATTCAAGCCACCCAAGCACACACGGACGCTGACTGGGTCCTCGACGACCAAGAGATTGGACAAGTAGGAAAACATTGTAATTGGGTATTCGGCTTGTTCATCAGATGATACAGGTTACTATCGTTGCGTATATTGCTTCGAAGCAAGCACAGGCAACGAACAGTCAATATATGCTGGATGATGGTTCAGGTCAAATTGAAGCTCGTCACTGGACCGATTCTTCTATGGAGGAGGAATCAGAAAAAAGCGGTATTGTGTCCGTTCACCCTTCTTTGTCGCGCTCTCACAATCAATTGACAACTCTTTTAGTGAAGGTGCATATGTACGTGTTCTGGGGAGTCTGAAGACGTTTGGGAACAAAAAATACATCAACACTAATCTTATACGGCCGATTGAGTCGCCTACCGAGATCTACTTTCACCTTCTAGAGGCTATGATGGTCACTATGATATGGGAGCGTGGTCCGGTAAGTTCGACACTAGCTGCATTAACTCAAACTCAACTTGCTACAGCCGCCAAGACCTGGACAAAATCCTCAGGAAATAGCACAGCGGCAGGCCGGGGCCGGCCCAAGTGCCGCGTATTCAGCTCAGCCAACAGCGTCTAGTGACCGGTTTTCACACTTGCCAAGCTTGCATCGTTCCATAATGAACTTTATGCAAGCTCAACCGCCTCATCCGGAAGGCATCAATGTCAGCGCTATCGCTCGCGCAGTAGGAGGGGATGCTCTGACAATAAGGTATGTAGTCGCATCTTATTATTGCCCATGCTTGACTTGGCCATTCAGTAATGCTCTCGACAAATTGACGGATGATGGGTTGGTATATTCTGCTGGTGATGATTCACACTTCAGGTTGTGTTGAATGAGGTACACATGAGTACTGGCTTTTGTTGCAAACATTTTGCAGTGATCTGTAAGAATGGTGACTACAGGGATTACATAATTCCGGTGGAAATGGATCAACTCACTTTCCATCTAATAATTGTTTTCCCCGCTGTGTTCCATTGATCATGTCGGATCCAGAATTCCGTGAACAAGTTGAACAATCTCCACCTCTTGCGGTGCCATACGACCCACCCAAGGCTCTTTCACTGGAAAAGAGTCTTTGTCCTGTAACAATCTTCCAGGTGCTTCACGCAGAGTTCCTAGCTGACTCTGTATCGATTGAAGGGGCGTGTTTTGGCGCCGTGAGTACCCTGATTTTAAAGGGGGAGTTAACCTTTGGACTGGGTTGCACAGGTCGCTCTTGCTGCCCATGTAATAAGTGTAGGAAAAACCGCAACACATATGTATTTCATTCTCGAAGATGGGACTGGAAGAATACGCGCTGAGAAGAGGTTCAATATTGCAGCGCTCCAGCAGTTGTCTGGAGAAATTAACAACTGGGAAGTAACACAATATAAAGCCTTGTAAGTGTCTTATCATGTCTCTCCTGTATCTCAATGAGCGTCATGTTTCTACAGTGAGCACACATATGTGGTGATCACAGGAACCCCACACAAATTCTTGAACTTTCTGAAGATTGAGGTCAATTCCATTCAACTGGCCTCCTATGATCGGGTTCTGCATCACGTTTTGAATGTGGTTCACACAAACATGCTCCTTCAGCGACCTGTCGAAGTGAGTTAGTTATTCTTAGTGAAAGAAGATTTCTTAAACGCTTGGATCAGGCCTGTAACCCAGACAAGGATTTGGAACCCAGTGAGGTTACAAACACCATTGACGACATGCTTCAGGCTGTCAGTGTCACGGTGGGCGACGATCATGACCCAGGCTATCGAGGTGAAAGCAACACCCAGCCCCGTCTCACTCCACCTTCTCGCGAAGTCCTACCCAACACGTTTTCACCTCGACGACATCAACCTTACGCCGCCTTAAACTCGTTGGAAAGGGCCACCATGAAGTACATGCGCCGTCACCAAAACCATTCTATCTTGATTGGAGAGTTAGCACAAGTAATCCAAGCATCGTATGGGTGCACACGACATGATGTCGAGTCAGTTTTTCTCCGATTGCAATTCGAGGGTGCTAAAAGTGCTGTCCTCAGTCTTGCCATTCAGTCACTAGTGTCAGAAGCATATATCACAAGCCCGCTTGATGACGGGTATGTAGTCATCACCCCACGACATTGAGAGATTCGTTGGGTTATGCAAATCTACCTTTGTAATCTGGATGTCGGAAATGTTATGAGGTCTGTCGACGTTACCGAGGTGATGAAGATCAAGTAGTAAATCTGTTAGCCTCAACGAGAATTATTGTCTGCACAAACTCATAAGTTGATGCTGTTTAATGTACAGGATGAACATGCACAGAACTAAGCGGAAATTAACGGTGTTTATACTTGGCTTCGTTCTCGAGTCGGATGTTGGGGTCTAGGGTATTATGAAGTCCCATAAGGGTCTTACTGACTGCCTCAGAGGCACCGATCATAGGCTTCAACACGGCGATTGGGACTGCGCGTACGACAGCTCTGACGGCTCCCTGTAGTAGAGATGATTAAATCTGAATCTTGAATTCGCCTCCAAGACTTACCTCGTTCCCCGTTCTCTCGTATACTTCCATGGGCACCGCAAGTATAGTCTGGGCAGCAGAGTGCAGGTTTCTCCGCAGGCTACGATAAGCTGACTGTACTCCTTCTTTGAGACCAGAAGGCTGAGCAGCATATCGACTGATCAGGTCTTCATCCGAGCCTTCCGCGTCTTCAAGCTCGTATGGTATTTGAAGAGCCTCAGTGGTGACCGAGTCCTTGAACTGTCCACCTAATACATTCTCGGCTTGCTCCAGAATCACCTGCGTACCAGTGGCTAGGCGAGCACCAAGTTTGATGGCTTCCATGGCGGTGGACTGGACGAATGCCTTGGTGCCTTTCTGTACGCCACGGACTATACGCCCATCTTTCTTGTACTGAGCAATGGGAAGTAGGACGAGGTCTGCTACCCCCGAGCCAACATTGACTACAGATCGAATCGGGGCTACGCCAGAGATGAAATCGACGAGCTGCGTGGCTTTTACATCTGGCGTCCAAAGGTCATTTAGGGTATCAAAGAAACGTGGCCATCCAGTGATCTAGTAAGCCGTTAGCTAGGTTATCGTCTTCACTCGGAGCGAACGCACACCGTGCAGAGTCAGATGTCGCAATGTCATCTCCGCTCCGTCAAAGTGAAAGAAGTTCATGAGCTCTATCGTTCTGCCGTTTCGCAAAGCTCTGTAATCAACGCGTCGAGGTTTGTAATCTAGCTTGACGTCCACGGGAAAAACTTCAGCGTGTTCTGTCGCCAAACTCATCAAAAGTCGTGACACAGATGAGTCAGGAATCAACCTACGGAAATAAATATCCTCTTTCTTTTCCTCGTCCTCTTGCGTTGAAGGGCTATCCGGATCTTGGAAGGAAAAGAACTTCTTGAAGAAGTCGAGTGCATCCTGGTCAACATATAGTCGGAGAGGTAAGATTTTCGCCTGGAGATTACATCGGTCATTTTTGCGGCAGCTTTTCAACGACAATATAATACTCACGCGGAGTCGTGCTTCTTCTGCGGGATGCGACGGAGAAGGACGAACGCTCAACAATTCCACTCGTGCCATGTTGGAATCAGTCTCTCTCACATTCCCTCGCGAATCCGATCGCATGCTGGTGAGGAACTTCTTCCATGTTGACGTCTTGATGTGATCAAGGATTTCAAGGTCCCTGACCAAGATGAGCGTGCGCGATACCAAAGTTTCTCTGGGACGGTAGTTGTCAACTTCTGCGTTCAGACCCTCTAATCGAATCTCGATTGAAGGACCTTTGGATCGGGTGAGGCGCCTTCCATGTACACGCGTCGACACGAGTCGGGGTCGGCCTGGGGAAGCGGCATGGAGGGATTGCCAAGAACTTTCGGTCTCAGTCTCGGCAAAATCGTCAAGTTCATCATCGATCGCGGCAATCAAAGTGTCCGGATCCATGGTTTCCGGATCTTGCTCGAGTCCGATATGGAACGAATTGAAAAGCGTCGCACTAATCGCCTCATCTATAGGTTCCTGTGTTTGACCCGTTGCGACGAGCTGGCGTATACGTGCGAGCCTTTTGCGCATCTCCTTGACCTCTTTTTCAATGATGCTGCGTGTGCGAGGCCAATCGAACCCGTCATGCAAGAAGAGCACGATATCTGAATTATGAACCCGTATCTGTAGAGTAGTATCGCTGTCGCCGCGTGTAAGTTAGCAGAACCACAAGCTATCAACAATCTCTTACCTGACTGCGTCTTGAGTTATATCAGGGGAAATCGTGTCGAAATGGTGTTCAACGAAAGAGAAAGATCTCAAGATGCGGACAGTCTCTCCGCCAACATTCGATACGAGACCAAGCTGACCCATCACGGGAGTGCTGCAACCTTGTTCTTCCATGTCAAAATCCTCGAGGTCATCATCCCTGAGTTCTCGAAGGCCCGCAGCAGTTCCAAAGGCGGCGTCCAAATAATCCTGGTTAGCAGGCAAGTCATCATTTATCATGTCTGCTGTATTTCCAACTTCGGGGGTGAGCTTGAAGGCGTGTTCATCCAAAGAAGCTGTACATCCATGTTTAGCCAGGCAGTATCAACAGCTTTGGAACAGCGATACCAGTCATATCACGTCCGCGGTCACCAATCGTGTTGTTCGGTCTTGGAGCTACGCGCGGAGGCCTTTGATGGATCGGGTTCAATGTAGGTCGCCTTCTTTTTGAGAATAACATACCGAACATTTGCGTCATTTCTCGGGCTACGAGTCACGTTGGATATCAAGCCTGTGAGAGCGCTGATAGTGTCTGCGCAAAGGTGTATTCGGAGACCAATCCGATCGATGACAACCTGCGGATATGTCACTATGAGCACTCCGGTGACCTGAAACATCTACAGACACTGATGTTTGGCGGCAAAGTAGCATTGTCTGCTCTGAAGGCAAGCTGGGAATGGGAAATATCTGCGATTAATGCATAACCAGAGCTCTGAACTACACTTTAGTAGCCAAACCACCAGCGAACAACATGAAAAACTGGCCTTCCAGAAGTCAACACCACCGCCGAAGGGACTTTGAGCTGTCCCAGTTGATGCGAGTGCATCTTGGATTGAATCCACCAAGAAGATGTACGACGACGAAATGCATAATTTGAATGCAAATTCGGATGAATTTCCAATTAACTCTGTTGAAAATTCCCCCTCGCCGAGGTGCAGTGCAGCGGCTCCTGGATGGCCCAAAGCACGCAAATGGGCCGACACATCGGCGACACTCACTGTGAGCCGTGTGCACTCGGACGGTACGACAGATTCGAATACCTAGAATATTTTCTGTCATCAGATTGGAAGGACGAGTCCAGATACGCACCCCTGATGGTGCCTTAGCAAACAGAGCTAGATCATTCCCCAAACTACCATCGAGTGGTGGATGTACTGTAAATCCCCAAAGAGAAAGCTTTATCCGCGATTCTTTGGCGGTAGTTTCTGGGTCTGCGAACGACGTTATCCTAGATTTCACCGAGGGTCTAGGTGCTGATGACTGTGGCATACACGTTAAGGGACGTGCAAAACCATGACCTATGACTCACAAGGCTTCGGTCCGGGCTCTGGACTAAAACTATAAAGTCTCCTTCACTGGATGTATCCGCGATGCGAAGATCCATGATGCTGGCCGTGACCACACTCTCATCCTGATCCACCAACAGTGTCAGAATGATCGAAACGGCATGAGGTATTACTCACCTTGCCTTCCGGTTTCAATTCGATCAGCGCATCCACTTCTAAAGCAGATATGTCGAATGGCCGTGCATGATAAGATTCAGCATTTCGAGGGAAAATAAGCCTGATCAGGACTAATGGAAATATCGTGTTATTCTCCCCAATCTTTGCTGCGAAGCGAAGAAAGAACTTACCTTCTGTAACACTGACCTTGACCACGGTTTCACCCGTATCTGGATTACTAGTTTTTTCCACAACGCTCTCATCGGTGCCACGAGTTCCACTCCGCCGCAATTGGGTGAAGTACCGGCTTCCGATTAAGCTTGGATTGCGACTCGGTAAGGTTTCCGTCGCATTGTCCAAGGCTTCCAAACTCTGCTGAATTAATTGAGTTACATCATCTGCCCAATATTGGAGTCCGTCGAATATAGCTTTGTCCGTCACGAGGTTTACTAAAGGAATGTCGACAGTCACTGTCAGTTTGTGGGAAGCGTCGTCTGTCGATTTCTTCGTAATGCTGGGTCTCCCCAGGACGACAGAAAGGGGTAGTATATCTGTTTCCGTGACTAAAAGTGCGCTCGTATCAGGTCCAATCTCGCTGCTCGGCAAGGTACCAAGTGTCAAAATCGTACGAGCCACGTTCTCGCCGAACGGGGAATATGCGGCAAGTATCTCTTGTACACATA
>JBBPNX010000959.1:0-12218 GCA_038091155.1 Harrya chromipes
GATATCCACCAGCAACCAACCAAAGGGCCAAGGTAATAGACAGCGAAAGATATTGGCCGGCTGAGGGATGATGTACCAAGGGATATGGACGGGCCAATGTACTGCAAGCCAATCTGTGGCAGTGAGCCGAGTGAGGGACTGACTAATATGAATGGGTTGGCTGATGACTGAGATAATGGAGAAAGGTGGGCTGACACGAGGGGAATCGGCACCATGGGTCTAGGCCGAAGAAAGGAGTGCTGATTGCCAATGGCCAGCCGCTATGTGGGAAGGGAACAAAATGAGTGGGCTGATGACATGACACCTGGGACATATCACTGGGCCGAGGCGATGTATACCGACATACGCTGACCGGCCAATAAATATGTAGTGGCCAGCATAGGTGGGCTGAGTCCACAAAGGCCGATACACATAGAGCGGCCAGCAACGAGATGGAGCGTTGGGATACAGGTGGGCTGAGTTGGGAGGACAAAGCTTCAACCGGTCAGCCGAGGGAAGGCAAGGTGATACACATTGAGCAGCTGGGGAAGATGTGAAGCATATGATACAGATGGGCCGACTTGGGATGACTAAGTGTTGATAGATCAGTCAATGGAAGGGGAGCAGTGGCATATTGAGCAGCCGGTGAAGAAGCGATGCATATGATATAGGTGGGCCTAGAGATCTGTACAGGTAAACCCACAGGTATCACCATTCTGACCCATACCCATACCCATGCATACCCGTACCTGTCAACCCATGGGTCCCAATGTCCACGGGTCCTCCTCACAGGTACACGGGTCTGTACCTGTGATGGGTACAGTGACAGGTATACCCAGGGGTATTATCAGTGAGGGGACGGGCAAGGTGAGGAGAGATGAGAGACGGCGAGTGTGTCCACCGTCCATGAAGGTGGGGGCAACAACAACAACGTGACAACCGCATTATTGTGGTTATCATGCTGTTGTTGTTGTTGTCAGGCAAGGTGGGAGAGGCAAGACAAGATGGGGCAAGGTGAGGCAAAGGTGAGGGTGACAATGCAAGCACCATGATAACGTGGTGCTCATGTTGTTGTTGTCAGGTGAGGGTGAGGTGAAGTAAGGGTGAGGGTGATGAGGGTGAGGGTGGCGAGGGTGAGCGGGGACAATGATGACGATGCGAGTGCCACAATAACGCGGTGCTTGCATCTTTGCTGTTGTTGTTGTCGTTGTCAGGCGAGATGAGGCAAGAGAGGGGTGAGGCGAGGTGAGCAATGACCACAATGCAAGCACCACATTATCATGGCACTCACGTTGTCATTGTCATTGTCGTCAGGCAAGGTGAGGTGAGGTGAGGGTGGTGAGTGCGAGTGACGACAATGACAACGACAACGCGACAACCGCAATAATGCAGTTCTCACGTCATTGTCGTTGTCGTCATCAGGCAAGGTGGGAGGGGGAAGGGAGAGGCGAGGGGGTGATGAGGATGATGGCAGGTCAGGGTGATGGCAGACAAGGGTGAGGTGAGGGTGAGGGCAGGACAGTGGCACAACACACACACACAATATTGTGCACGTGTGTTGTGCTGTTGCCAAGTAGGGAGGAATGAGGGCGAGAGGGTGAGGATGGACAAGTGTGACGGTGAGATAGTGACAGTGAGATGGTGAAGAGATGAGGTGGGAAGGAAGAAGACTGCAATGGTCGTATGCAAACACGAAATGCGAACGGCATAACCATTTGCATTCGTGTTTGCACACGAGGTGAGAGGGCATTGGCAGACAGCGAGATGGCAAGGGCAAGGGCGAGATGGTGAGACAGTGAGACAAAGGTGAGGGCAAGGTGAGGAGTGGGGAGGTGAAATTCTCACAGGTAGAGGACCTGCGGGTCACAGGTCCATGGGTCCATATATGACAACCCGTACCCATACCCATGGATACCTGTACCCGTGACCCGTGATGGGTTACCATACCCATACAGATCTCTAGGTGGGCTGACTTAAGAGGACTAAGCATTGACTGGTGCCAATCGTTCTGAAAGAATAGCTGAAGCACAGATAATAGCAAGTCAATCGGCCACTGAGAACACTTGCCAACCCAGCATTTTGATGATTACTACATTTGAATTCACAAAAAAAAGGAAAAAAAAAGGAAAAAAAAAAAACATGAAGTACATTATGAAGTACATACAGGAAGGAATTGAACATGAGAAACATTGTCTGTTGTACATGTGCATCCGATATCTATTCTACTTCAATGCCTGCCTCATTCTCACTTGTGTCCATTGGGATGACCCCATCGGCTTCTACTTTCTCTGCATCATCGAAGAGATGCTGGGGGTCATTGACAGTGACTAGGACTGATGGTGATGGGGGTGTGTTGGCGATGGATGGCAGTGTGAGGTACACTGGCGTGGCATCACTGATGACATTAGATGATGCTGCTGGTGGAGGCAGTAATGGCAAGCGGGAGCGATGGACTGCCACCAACGTGACACCCACATCACCAGTGGTTGGAAGGATTGGTGGTGGGGGTGATGGCAAGGCACTGGGAACTGAGGGTGGTGTGGCCGGGAGGGTGGGTGAGCGAATGTCATCAGGATAGTGATCATGGACGCAGGGGAGGGCAGGTGGTGAGGGTGAGGGCGGGAGAGGTGGTGACTCCAACGGCGAAGTAGTGACGCGTTGGTGCAACACCTCCACCAAGTGGCCATGGCTGTCGACCATTCTACACAAGTTGGCCATCTCCCGTAGGAGATCCCAAACAAGGCCGGGGAGCTATACGACCTCAATTTGCAGGTTGTGCTTGCCCGGTTGAACCATGGTGGCAGAAGGGGGAACGACAAAGGCTGCTGAGCACGGTGCAGGAACCTGGACATATACTATAGTGTGTTAGCTAGAATAACTATGGCAGAACGACTTATACTTACTGTTCGGGGATGGACACTTGCATGGCCAAGCAGGCAATTCCACCACTGGACCAGCCTTGCTGCTGGAGGTGATGGGCATGGGTGAAAGCCAGCGCTTTTGAGCCATGGTAGACTTGGAGCAGGAGGGGGAATGGTGGGTGGCGGGGTGAGGGCTGGTGGGGCGGTGACTGTGTCCTCGTGGCAGTGCAGGGTTGTCCCATTCACTGGCCACTGCAGCCTGGTTGGCAGGACGAGACTGAGTTCACAAGCATGCTCATGATGGTGCTTGCAACTTGGCTCGTGGTTTGCTAGCCAGCTTAGTGCAGTGACTGCACTTTACTTTCCATTGCTTGCATTGGGCACACACCCCCGTCTTTGTGAGGGGGGTGCACTCCACATTGTGCCTCATGCAGTTGTTGCAGCAAGGGTCTTCAGCGTCGGTGTTGGCACTGGTATTGGTGGGTTGGGAAGGCACAATGGGTGGCAAGAGTGGGACAGTAGAAGACAAGTGAGAGTGGGGGGGATCAGCAGTCAGTGGGAGGCAGGTGGTATTGGCGATGGCAGGGATGAGAGTGGTGGTGGGGGTGAGCCATGTGGTGCTCTCCATCCACTCCTTCTTCATGCCATAGTAGCTATCTAGGCTTGTTTGCTTACCTTTCACCGAATGGACTCGGCTGTCTTCCTCCCTCTACTCCACTGCCTCGTTGATTGCCATCTCCATTGCCAAGTCCCTCGCCAGGTCTTCATTGAGCTCCTCTTGCATCACCCTCTGCTTCCCTTTCTTGCCTTTCATTGAAGCCTCCTGATCTCTTGCTGACATTGCAAAGACGGGGATGTCAAGGCAGAGGCCTTTGGGGACCAGCAGTGGCACTCTGCCAAACTTGTACCATGAATGCTCCTTGATGGCATTGGTGGGATTCTTGATAAACTCCCATGCCAGCCATTGACCAGCAGTGAGCTTGCCTTTGAGGTCTTCAAACTTGATTGCTGTGGCAATGGCAATGGGAGGCACCGCCATGCCAACCAAGACAACCTCAGAAATTGTATGCTGCATTAAATTAGTCATTGGCCTGTGTGACAAAAATAGTTACTTACCAGCACTGGCACAATTGCCCTGCACACATCCCCCCAGACTTGAGAATCTTGCCTATCCAAGTCCAGCAGAGCTGACTGGATGATGTCACTCTGGTGAGCAATGACTGCAGTGGGCGTTGAGGTAGATGTTTGAGACATGGTGAAAGTTGAGAGATGAGAGTGTTGAGCGACAGTCTTTGTAGTGTTCAGCTAAACTGTGTGCAGCACTACTGCTGAAACATACTCCAACATTCAACTTACATAACAATAGCCAACAAATTCGCAGACCACTCAACAAAGCATGTCCATGTATATGGTGGTGCCACTTGCAACAAATCCAAATCCATTGCCCATTCCCCTTCATTCCACCATGTCATTCCACCATGCAATCATCACACACAGGTAATCGCTCCAAACATATCAACCTCAGAGTCAGATTTGCCAACAACAACGACACCTCCATTCCTGTTTTGGCACAATCTAACCTGGAGTTGATGGGCGTGGATGAAACGCCCCAACCAACACCATCCACCGCCATAGCTCCACACCACTCAAACACACTGCCATGTTTCCCTCCCACCTTCAACTTCACTGGCTTGCTGACATTGATGCCACACGCTGGACCATCCAAGGTGGACAGATTTCCACCGGTGTTCAAATTCAGTGGGGAATTGCTGCTGATTCCACATCCACAGGCTGGCCCTTCAAGGTCGTCTTCCCTCCATCTGGCCATTTCTAGCCAATCAACACTTGCTAATCAAACAGTGCATCAATCAACGGCAGCTGTTCAGACCGATGCAGGCAGCCATTCCCTCAGTATCACCACCTCAGCAGTAGATGAAGACACACAGCAAGGCATCCTCACTGGTTCTATGTGCCCTGCCCTTTGTAGTCACCGACTGAAATCATTGATCGCACCACTTGAACATGCACATGATGTGACTGTAGCCAAGCACATCTTGGGCCAGATTGAATGGGGACCAGACAGTGGTAAGCCAAAATCCCCTATCACTAACCACATTGTACTGAGTATTTGGTGCGCAACAGTGGCCAATGCTCGCTGTGTCACAGATCAGTGAGTGGTAGTCCTTCGCAGGGGTGGTGTGGATCCCAACACACTCCATCTGGACACTGACAGTATGCTGTGAACCACCTATCAGGTCTATGGCTCCCAACTTATGGAGCTTGAGTACCGTCAGCGTGAGTTGACAAAGAAGTTGGAGAAGGTCGCCGTCATGCTTGATCAAGTAAATCGGCTGGCAAGGGTGAAATTGACCGCTGTGTTGACATCAACATTATCAGAGCAGGATAAATTTGTGATGAATACCACATAGTTTATATCTATACATATGTGCTCACTGTACTGTATCATCCAATGAACCACAAAATATATTCTAGCTCATGTAATCTATTTCTTCTTTGTTTTGCTAGTCTTGCTGGGTGTAGGTACATCTTTATTGCGAGCTTGAGGTGCTGCTCATTTTCTACTGGACCACTGTGGAGATGCGGCGATTGTCACTTGGGAGACATCAGCAAACTGTGTATCACTTGTGCAATATTGTGCAATTCTGTCCAACTGAATCCAACTCTCCAGCTTCTCCAACAAGGTGGGGGGCTGTCCAGCATTGTCCATACACTCTCCAGACCCCCCAGACCCTCTAGTACTGTACAGATTTGTCCAACAAGTCAAAAATGGAAATTAGCAGAAAATATTACTACATAGGGGGTGACTGTATATCAGTCCAAGCCTGTACAATGTTGGACAGTGTTGAAGACTCTAGACAGTACTGGACAGTGCTTAGTGACCTTGCCCAAGGCTAGACAAGGCTGGAGGAGCTGGAGAGCTGGAGGGTCAATCTATGGTTTGCTGATGAGTGGCGAGGTGGTGAGATTTGACCACTTTTGGCACTCTCTCACTACATTTTGCCTCAGCAGCGATTCTAGCATGCTTTGGGTTTGAAGGCCTGGCATCGTTTGTGGTGCCTCTTGCTGTAGCTGCCAGCGGCCTTTGCTGTTGCAATGGCAGCAAAGCATCCTCCCCCTTGTCACTCCCCTCACCAACATGTGGCAACTCATTCTCCTCTTCACCATCATTGACATTGGCTTCTTCGTCGGTGTCTTCAGGTACCAATTTTCACTTGAGCCGTCTCTGCTGGCGCTCTCGGTCAGTTGTTTGTCACTATCAAAGCACCATTACTCACCAATGGTCTCCTTGAGGCATCGCTCTCAGCATCGGTGGCATCAACCTCAGCATCACTTTGGTTCTGTTCCATACCAATGGCCTCAACCATTTCATTCGTCCAGTTTATCGTGTGATGAAACTGGAACATGGTGTCCATCTCCATATCCTACTGGTTTTCCAAAGGTCAAGGATCTGGTTCACCTCATATTTCTGCACCTTCAAGGGTTCTTGCAGTGTGACACCGTTTGGCATGAACTTGCTGTCAAAGAATGCATCTGGCCAATTCAAGATTTGTGCCCATGGCACTGCTGCACTGCTGCTGTCTGCAGCAATCCCTATTTAATTACTAGTCGGGATTCGTAGTTGAGTACTAGAGTGATCACATACTGTAATGTTCAGTGATGAACTCCCAAATCAACTGTTTACTCTCTACAAGCGACCACTCTCTTACATCTGGCAGATATGGCACATCGTTCTTCAAATGCATCACCACTGTTGGCCCACATGGCTTCTTGTTCGCCAGTGGCAGACTGACTGAGCCAGAACAGGCCATTCTTTGAAGCAAAAGTTTCTGATTGCCAAACGCACATATGGCGAGGCAGAGGCAGCATTCGGACAACTCAATGTGGCTGTACTGGAGCTAGAGAGAGTGAAATGGGAGACCACTGAACTATGGGCTATGCAAGAACGGAAAGTTGATCCTAAAGTGATGGATATTTTCAAGATTCAAATGGACAGAGGTCAGTTTGAGTGCAGTGTATGCCGCTGGCATTTATTCACTTGCGATAGTGCCAACGGTCAAGATGATGGAACTTGACCTTAGGGCTGCTCACGCAGGGAAACACCATGGCTTGTATGGCTCAATCAGCTGGATTATGGATGGGTTTCAGATTGAGGAAGCTCAAATCACGCTCAAAATGCAGATTAAGGACCTTGGTCCAAAGCCTACTGATATGCAGTTATTGGCCATTGCTCGGAAATGAGAACAATTGGAAGCCGATATCTCAAGATTCAACGCATCAGCAGTGCAATTTGTTGGGAGAGTGTTTGATCATGATGATCCCATTCTCATAGAAAACACTTTATGGGATGAGTCAGACCATGATGACTATGTTGATGATGCCGATGGCGTCTTCAGCAAGGTGCCAGCTGATGGTGCCACTGAGGATGGATTGGTGGGGTTATCGATGGAGTGCATGTTCATTTGCCTACCATCAGTGATTGGTCCAGAGCTATGTAAGTCTGCTGATGCAGACAACTTAATTCAACAGGAGACCTAGTTGAGGATTGGCCAAGCAAATGATGCTCTACACGAGTTGCAACTCTCTTTGGTGGACAAGGCAATTCTTTTCCGTACCAAGGTTCAGCACACCAAAAGTCAGCATACCAAGGGCCATGCCTGGGATAAGGTCACTGGTGTTCAGAACGTTGTTCGCCGTCACAGTGCCATGTACTGCCACGCAAGGACTCAGTTAGAGTGGTTAGGTGCTGATGAAAGTACAATGAGCTATTACCTGCTGTTGCTGAATGCCGATTTGAATGTGACGTCAGCAGTGACTGATCCCAACACTCATGGTCAGAGAAACGCTATGCTCCCTTAGTTTTGGTCCACTGATATACTGCGCGACACCGAAATGGATAACTGGATGTTAGAATGTACGTCCATCCCAACTTCCTCATAGATAAAGCTGACTGACAGCACTGGTCAGTTTATCAGATACATTGGCTGTGGGTGAAAGCCTTGCGAGATCAGTGTTCAGAAGAAACTCAACTCTTGCAATACGAATTTGAATAGGCAAAGTTGTTCTTCCATTACAAAACAGCAGGGTGGCATACTCAGGCTGCTATAGCATCAGCACAGGGCCATGTAGGGCCGGTGGCATACTGGGAACGGCAAGCCATGCTATACTTCAGGCTTTCAGATGTGGCAGATGAATGTTGGGATTATATTGATTCACACAAGGTTGTAGCCTCATAGTCACTAATATACATGCACGGTGGGCCAATCATACCCAAATGTGGATGCACATGCGATTATGTCATTGGAACACAGACTATATAAGACGTGCCAAAACTCTGATTGTCATTGTTCTTCATTCTCCTTCATACCATTCACTTTTAATGGCAGTAAATTTCCACCTCAATGCTTCGACAACAGCGTTTGCTGGCACATATGCCAATCATTGGCTCATACTGCACTATAGCAGCCACCACATCAAAGTTGCCATGGATGTTCTCCAAAAAGGTGCACTGAATGACCACTGTTGGCACGACTTTGCAGCGGAACTGGTAAGCTTTGACATGGTTCCATACAAGTGTGCCAGTCTGACTTCGTTAGAAATTACTCAACCACATTTATGTATTTGGCATGCTCAATGGGTTGTTTATGCAGCTGCCTCAAGCTGCTCAGGGAGCTCTGACCCTTGTCACTGACTCCGATACTTTCACCAACAACCTGGAAACATTTGTGCCGCAACTACAGGTTGAAAATGATGACACTGACCTATCCTTCAATGCTGATCAGTTGGATACCATATGGTGGACTGCAGACTCAGTACTGCTTGCCAATGATTACTCTCTGATGCTGTTTGAGCAGTTATGGAGAAAGGCAAAGATTGCATGCAGGGTATGTTCTCACACTCTTTGATCACCATCATGGCTGAAAATAAGTAGGCTGATGATCCATTTACCATTGTGGAAACCACTACTGAGGAACAAGTCATTGATGCGTTTCAGTGGTCACTCGCCAATGTCTTCCAGAATTTGAAGGCAGAGCTGGACGATGTGGAGTTAGAGATGGTGGTCATCAATGAACGAATGAAGGCAATGGAAAATATGTTTGGATTGAGCATTTTGTAATTTCATCGCTACTGTATAAATGTAAAGGATGTTGAGTATGATTATATGTAACATGATGCTCTGATTTCTATGGACTATATACCTGGCAAGAGTCCCTGGGAAGGCTGATCATGTCCAGAACCTCATATCACATGAAGGATGGTGCATTCAACCTGGCCCACTTCATCACCTCGCCTTGCATGTAGTACACCAGGTACCCCCTATTCCCAACCACCTGATTCACTCCATGCTGCAGAAGATGGCCGGAGAATGCCATGACTGTGCCAGGGCTGTATTCAAAGCTTTTTCTGAGCGTCGGTATTACCATCCAAGCATTGGTGTAATCACTGACTGTTGCCAGTAAGTTGAGTGACTCAGCTGGAGAGCTGAGATCTCAGTGAAATGGTGACTGTCGGTTGATGATCACCAATACGGTGTTGAAGACACTCTCCCACTTGCTGACCACTTCAGCTATCTCCAGCAGTCCTTTGGCATTTGATTGGTGCTGTAGAGTGCCCATCATCATCTGAACCGGTGAGGTATAACTCCAGGTGCATAATTGCCATCACTGTGGCCAGAAGGGCCTTCGTCTCATTGTGTCGCTCTAGCCAATCGTGGCCGGATCCGGTATGTTTGTCGCTTCACTTCAATGTCACCAATACCTCTGGAACATTACCTTCTCCAGCATGACCCATTTGAAACCATGCGGGTGACATGTTCAGACATCCCTTCAAGACATCATCCTGCTCAGTGAACAGGTCACAGTCACTCCTCCAGCTTGTCGTCGCTACATGATAGCTTTTCATTAGTGCTGCTGACATGGGCACCAATGCTTCGGAAATCTTTGTCTGGCATCTGTGAGCGTGGTCATCATGCAAGCGAGCATTTTCTCACCTGTATGGCATCTCCCAGGGTGCAAGGCAGATACCAAGCAAGCACTATGCCATCTCAGTCTGTAATCAACACCAGTTCGTCCATTGTCTCCACCTCTCCCAGGGGAAACAACAGGAGAAGCTCCACTTCACATCCCTCATCTTTTTCTCGGTCATTTCCCTTGAGCAAGCACAACAACTCCAATGCCGATATATTCACCGTCTCTGCTCAGTGTTAGTGTCCATGTTGATGCACTGATTATAAATCTCACTGGTATTCCTATAAGCCTTCACCAGCCAATCTACAAGGCGATCAGCGTCGGCAACCAGCACCACTGGTAGATTGGTGCTCAGTAGGATCGGCCCCCCATTGTTTCCTGGATGAGTTTGTTCGTGGAATCGAGCAACCATATACAGGGAAAGAATGGAAGTGAGATCAAGAACCATTTTCTTTGTGATGTCCGTGGGACTCAAGAGGACTATATATATTGTGTTCCCCTACCATTGCCTTTTATTTATTCATGTGATACAAGACTGATCTGGCCCACACTGCACCATGCTGTCAAATGCCTTTCATTGTTTCATGTAGCAAATTTTCTTTCATGCTGCTAATGAAACAATGCAGTCAGTCGATGACAAGACAATGCCAGTGTGTCTTTGTCCCACTTTCATGCTCCCGTCCATCCCCTATGGTGATCACCCCACCATGCTAATTGGGTTGTATCGGCCCATCAATTGGTGCCTTCATCCATGGGTAAAACAACCCTAAACCCACCAGGGATCTAGAATCACTGTGAAGGGGATGTGAATGGTAACAATGAGAAAAGATCCAAGTTGCTTGTCCCAGGTAGCAATGAAGGGGAAAACACAAGAGAACTTTACTGAAGTTCCTTGGGTGATGCATTCACTCTATATATACTATACAGGTGTTTGTAACTATTTGTACATAAGGCTATGTAAGAGATAAGAGGAAATAAGGCCATTGGCTGATAGAGAAGCATGAGTAAGCAAAGATAAGAGAGACATACGCTATTGGTTGATAAGGAAACATGTGTTTGACATGAGGCATGACGTCATAGATAAGAGATAAGAGTCTAGACCTGCTTAGTCAGCAAGTCACGTGACTTGAAAGACATGAAGTTTGAGAGCAATGAAAGTTGTTAAGGATAGAAGCGATCATAAGGACTGAATGTCATTGGAAAAAGTACGTTTGTAACAATGGGCGGCTGCACCGCTCTGGCCTTGGCCCATCGGCACGCACACAATCCCCAGACATCAGCCCACCTGTTGACCATGCATCGTCCTTCACTGGCCACTCAATGTATATCAGCTTCATCGCTTCGGCCGATCCATCAATACTCAATCCTATACCGTCAGCCCACCAGTCTGCCATACATCACCTCTTCACTGGCCACTCTATCGGTGTTGTTATGACGTAGAGTCAAAACCACACAAACACTAATGCTTAGGGGATCACGCTAAGACCCACTCAAACAGAGTAGTGGTACGGATTTTCCCATAGACGATTGGCTATCGGCTACCCCCTTAGAGGGTGATGGCGATGGCATGTTTTCTTTTTTCTTTACTCCTTTTGATACACCTTTACACGACAGATTCCCCGTCTTAGACTCTTACTTCGCATGGCCTGATGTGGACCATTCAATCCCTTCTTCAATGACAGGCAGTTGGTTCGAGAGCAATCCCGACCAATGGCTCTAATAGAAAGCGGCTCCCTGCTTCTCCTTATGGGTACTGCAGATCTCGATCTTATTCCTTTTACATATGTTTCCTCTTTCGTACATGGCTCTCTGCTTTCCTCTTTCAGATGACTCCTTTGGAACATCCTGTATTCATACTACAGTCTTCCGTATGGACACCCGCTTCTCCTTCTGGATGCTTCCTATATCCAACCTATTCCATTTATATCCATGTCTCTTTATGTATATAAGGCACTTCCCCGCCTTCTATGTCCCTTAGCTAGTTCTGCGCAATTCAGTATACTTCTAAGACTCCACTCAGTGTGAGACTTCTCCTTAACAGTTGAAGACCCTCAGTGTTATGCGAGAGCATACAATCACTAGACCGGGTCCAGCTTAGCTGTCAGGCGGCGATGTCTCACCCACGCCTTAGGCTAGCAAAAGAGAACTGGATCCGAAGGCAGTGACGTCCGTTAGGAAGAGGGCCTTGATCCGCGATGCTGAGGGTCTTCGACCGTTAGGGAGAAGTCTCACACCGAGTGGAGTCTTAGAAGTACGCTGAATTGTGCAGAACTAGCTAAAGAACATAGAAGGGGAGGAAGCCCCTTATATACGTAAAGAGAAGTGGATATAAAAGGAATCTATCTGGATATAGAAAGCATCCAGAAGGAGAAGCGGGAGTCCATGCGGAAGA
>JBBPNX010000960.1:0-12213 GCA_038091155.1 Harrya chromipes
ACGCTAAGGGGAGAGAGGTCAGTTGGCGTGGACGTTGGACGAATCAAACGACATACTCCAGTGGACGGTCCTCCGTGATATCCGAAGGCTCAGAGGCCTCTGGAAGAGTGAGCGCTGAGAGGACGCCCTCTAGTGCGAGGCGAACAGTTGGCACGTCGGTGATGAGTCCTTCGTCGATGTCTTGGTTGATTTTCGTCACGAGAGAGATAGCGTTCGGAATAGACATTGTATGGAAGGGGGGTTGGTTGTTACAGAGGAGAATGGAGAGTACTGAGCGATGAGGACTTTGAGCTTGGGCCCGGGGTATAAATATGCGATGTGGTCCACATTGGAGCCATCGCGGTCCGCAATGCTTTGACACACCTGCAAGGGTGATTGGATGTCCAAGCGTGTGTGCCGACAGAGCAGGTGGTAGGAAGCGCAGCGCTTTGGCAGGCAGTCCGTGTCATTCCGTATTGGGTAGACATCAGGTGGAAGTGGGACACGTCTACACCAAAGCGAGACTGGCTCAGAAGTGGAGCATGGGTGAGCTTGGAGAACTTTGAGTAGTTCATTGTCGTTCCGTATTGGATGGTGTGGACGTCGTGCAGGACAAAGCACCTGGTCACGGTGGTTTCCAGATTCGGAATGATGGATGTAGATCTGTGGATGGACGAACAATGGAATGTAAAATGTGGAACATGCCTGCTTTGTTCTCCTGTGTGGGCCACGTCAACAGGAGTTGCTATACAACACAGCCCCACTGTGTGTGGTTTGAAGTAGAAGTCTCTCATTGTAGAAACGTCTACTCAAACCACACACCGAGTGTGTTGAATAGCAAACCAGTCACTACCCATTACCTGTCCTTCACCGGTCACCCACCGATTTCAGCACATCATTCTCTCTCTCGGAACCCAACCTATTGCCACCAAGCCACTTTGATGATGAATCCAGAGGCCCTTTGAAACCTCCCCCGCGCCAAGGTTCAAAAGTTCACCACTGGCAAGCTAAGCAATGTTGATCTTCTATGCGACGAGACTGACACTGTGTAGGCCCATGGTATCAGGGCAAATATGAAAGGCAGCAACGTCGTTGAGCGGCTCGAGCAGCTGCAAAAATCAAGAGGACTAGGTGAGTAACAAAGAACTGAAGTCGTTTGTGTCGAACCACGATTTAGGCCGTCGAAGAGGTCCGTGATGGAGTTCCGCCCAGGAAGAGGACCAGGGGAAAAGCACTCGTCAAAGACCTTTCCTTCGTCTCCCCCCGTGTATGAGGAATTTTTATCGGACCAGCCGACGACAATAGCACGTAATGCTATCCTATCGTTGTCCTTGCAATGTTCTCGCACACCTGTAGAGTACTAAACTAGGTTCAGCGATGCCATCAGTGGCATCACCGATCAAACTGATTGGCTTGCAAAAGTAGTAGTCTCCCTAAACCAGACCTGTGCTTCAAGAGAAGTTCTGATCAGACGTACAAATGATTTGAGGAACTTGAAGACATACCCGTTGTCGCCGGCACCGCTTCCAAAAGTTATATACCATGCATCAATCCATCATTGTCGACTTGGTCGCACTTCATTTTTGTACGCAAATTCATCTCTATGAGTTGGGACAGTCAGCAAACTCGAAAGACATGTTGAAGTTTACCTGCTTGAAAATGAGAAACCGTGACTCGTCTAGTAGCAAGCATCCATCGTTCAAGTCTCTGACATTGACAACCTTATCGCCAGCGGGCTCAAGTTGGAGCATGTCGGGCAGACTCGGAGCAATTCAGGCGCAACCAATGAAGAAACGACAACGTGCATGCCGGTGGTAGACAACGGTGAAACTCAACTGCATCCGAATATTGGCGACAGTTCGCGGCGTTTTGGGTTAGTCCGAGTCACGACCCATGGTCAAGTCAAAACTTTATCCACATTACAGGTCGCAATCGTGCTCGACAAACTTGAACACCCCATTCCAAGTTGAACCATCCCTTTAGCCAGAGCAAGTCCTTAGGATTCGAGGAAAACTTGAAAATATGCAGAGTGAGCAATGGATTCTGAAAACCTGTCGATGATTCTACTTGACCTATGATATCTCACAGTCCTCAGTCCCACCCACTGGAATCGCAAAAGTTTCTAAAAGCGCCCGGAAAACTTGTCATGTATGCTATTCCTAGCCTTCTCTCCAACGAGCGCACAGATCAGCTACCCCCCGGTTGTCTTTCTGACAGGAAGTTCGCCTTGGGAGTAACAACTCTCATTGTCGTGTCCAGTTTGTCTGTTGAGGGCCTGATTACGATACCAAGTATGTCCTTTATCTCCCTCTCGTCCTTTGAGTATATCGTTCTTCTGTTCGCCTACAGTCTCACTGACGTTGAGACCAGTGAGTATTTCCCTCTTTGATGGTGATTGGCCCTTTGCACTCACAAAGAACTTAATGGCGGAGCTGTTTCCGTCAGAGTTTGGTCATTCGACCTCGTGCAGTATGGTATCGCTCAGACGTCCAACAGCTTGTCTCAACGCCGCGTATGTTGACGTTGTCTCCGCCTGACGAGCGCACCTCGACGGCCCCGGACACATTCCCTCCCCGCTCTCTTCGTCGTTCATGACAAGCATACGCAAAGAGACCCGTCGAAGCAACTTCGTCACGAGTGTGATCGTGGCTCGGGGCCGAGCTTGAGCCCAGGGATTCCGCCGCCGGCATCGAACCTTTCGCTCTTGTCCTCGCCCACCCACGCCATCGCGCGCTTTCGCGGTCCAGATCTGGCATCGCTGATAGGCGGCTTCGGCGTTGGTGTACCACAACCGGGCCCAGCGGATACATGTTTGACGACGACGGATACGCGGACGGTGACTGTAGGGGACTGTGATGGAGGCAGGATGCTGGGAGAGGAAGCGTGCGAGCCTGGTGGATGCGATAAACCAGCAGCTGCTTCGCTCATTCGTCGTGTCATCTTGATCTGTATGTGGTATGTCATCACCGTGACGAATATATGAGGTTGACTATGATAGCAGTTGGACGAGCGGATGTGAACACAGTCAGGTGAAGAAATGCTAGACGAGAAGGTAAATTAGGCATGTATGCGTGTGGAGAATGGGTTGATCAACGGGTATGTCTTTCAAGTCCGATTTAGCGCGAACGCTGTCTTGCGAGTATAATCCAGGTGTCCTGATTCGCCAACCATGTGTTTGTAGAACGTCGACGTGATCTAGTTCGTCTGGCCACCGTCCACCGCCCGCATTGTCCCGATGACAGAACGGAACCCACAAACTGCATCGTGGCCACGAGATGAATGACCTCGTCTGTGCTCTTTTCGCCTCTACAGTGTGACAAGCGGAAAGGTGGACAAACTCGGGGTTCTCGAGCTCATCGGATAGTGTGCTCGATCGTGAAACGACCGTCATGGAGAACGAACGTTTAGGGCCTTTTCGTTCGGGATACCATGACACGCGAGGTACACCCATTCGTTATTGCCGATTCGACAACGACCCTAGAAATAGGGCCCACGATGAGCATAAGGGTTGCAAGCCCATCGACGAGCTGACCAGTGTCAGCCAGTTCACTACTAACAGAAACGAGTTCACTCTCACCGTGGCCTTTGCGTGCCCGATGGCAACAAAGTGTTTCCTTGATCTCAGAGCGATCGAGACAACATTCCGTCTTGCACTATGAGGGAAGTGATGGGGGACAGAAGATGATTCCTCTTGTGCCTCACGATCCATGAGATCGTGCCATCTCGCAGAAATTGAGGAACGGCAGGTGTCGATGACTCTTCGGGTTGTGAACGCGCAGCGTTCCTTGCAGCAGTCAGTCTATGACATGATGACCTTCATACCTCTATTATATTTTTCCTTTGTAGATCAAGCAGAAAACCAAGTCGATGAAACGACGAAAGCATTGTAATCGTACGAAGAAGACAGGGTTGAAATAGAAAGATCCGCCCACACTAGTAAGTTGCAATGCATTGATGTACTGCTCATTGGTCGTGGTAACACCGACGATCAAGTAAAGCGCAGAGGCGGTATTGTCAAATATAGTATCCGCTGTGACTTGTGTGGGCCATCCAGAGTTCCACTGCAATGGTAATGAAAGTGTGTGTTAAAATGTGGGGGCAGCGAAAGACGCACCACTCTTACGTTGAACATTCCATTGATCACGTCCTATCAATAATTCGGAAAAAGGATGGAACAAAGTAAACAGCGTTTTGGCCGGAAAACTGCTGCAAGAACTGCGTGGACCGCCCCGATTTAACGGAACCTCGACCAAACTGGTAAGATTTTGCAGAGAAGGTCGAAGCGAATGTACGACCGTTGTAGATCAATTGATTCGGATGCGAAGCGTATGTGGTAATACAATTTCTGAGGGTAGCAACGTCGTTGGCACTGCTGCAGGGAGAGAACTGGGGACGGAGCTGAGGACAGCGCTGATAGAGTGAGGACATACGTCATGGAGTCAAATGACAGGAACAGCTTGAAACCCATTCCGAATTGGAATGCAGCTAGGATGAGTCTCAGTTGAGACGCGCACCTAGGTCAGGAATACGGCAGGGTTCTATTGAGGTATATTGGCTGGGATTATCGGCCGGGGAACTCGGAGTGGTAGAATGGACGGAAATGACGAGAGCGAATGGTGACAAGCTTGTCTGTCATGGGGCGACCCGTCACCGACCTGCGGTCAATAACTCAGCTCTTGACATCAAGTTTCAAATTTCAAGATCCGTGTTTGCCGTATGTCGATCACGAAGGAGGCATACAGCTTGACGAAAATACAGAGGAAAGGAACCCCTGAGATGGGTGGAACATAACAGTGAATCTGCCTACAATGTGCTGAAACATGAGATAGAAAAGCCTCCAGCGCTTGACCCCGAATGGCGGGCGCAGCTGAGGTGATCTCGCAGCGGGTCAGGTACACTGTCAATGTCGGCCGAGATTCTAGTAGGGGAGATAACTGCGAGGGACCGAAAACGGACTCGGACTCGACTACTACGCCACAGACCTGAACGCGAGGAATCGACTGCTAGTAACGCCACGATGCCTGGGCTCAGGTAGTATACGTGAGAGCGCGGTCAAGTCAAGAATTCGGCATTGTTCGAAGCGATTACATTGTAAAAATTAGGATATTGGCGTTGTAACGGTTTCCTGGTAAGATAACATTCGACGCCTGTTTCGGAAGCCTCGGAAATACATTCACGAGTTGCGCATTCTCGCTAAAAATGTTCCCATCGTTGACTCAGGGTGAACTCACGCCCTTTGCGCGACGCTTTCACCCCGCATCAAAACCACGACTGATCATTATACCGTGCTACCATCCAACATGACAGCCCCGCCCCCGCTTCCCGACAAATGGACCAAGTTCTTGATGGACATTTACACGCAGTCTCAACCGCTGGTCCTGGGTACTGTTAACATCAAAGAAATCGAAGATAAAGCGAGAGAGGTGTTGAAGGACCATCTTCGTGCGTTTCCTTTCGACTCGTCACCGTGAATCGCTGGTCACATCCGTCGTCTTCGGTACAGCGGCCTACATGTACACGTTTGGAAGTGCTGGGACGTGCTCGACGGACGTCGCCAATAAAAAGGCTCTCGAAAATTGGAAAATCGTCCCCCGGATGCTCGTCGGCACGACGAACCGCAAGTTAGAGGTATGTCTCCCTCGTCTCTTCAGAACGCACTCACGGCCGACTTTGCCTTGACCAAGACCACCATCTTTGGCGTGAAATACCCTACTCCGGTATTCGTCGCCCCGGTCGGCGTACAAGGCATTCTGCATCCAGGCGGTGAACTCGCGAGCGCGGCCGCAGCCGGCGCCGTCGGTGTCCCATACATCATGAGTACCGCCTCCTGCCGATCCATCGAGGACGTAGCAACAGCTAACGGTCCGAACGGCCACCGATGGTACCAACTCTACTGGTACGCCCGTTGATCAATTTCGACGTCATTCTTGTGGCAGACGCTCTGTAGGCCCCGTACCACAGAGGTTACGCTTTCACTTTTGCAACGAGCCAAAGCGAACGGGTTCACAGCGCTCGTGATCACGCTCGACACGATGGTCCTCGGTTGGCGCCCACACGATATCGATACGGCATACCTTCCTTTTGCATACGGTGTAGGCATCCAAGTCGGCACGTCCGACCCAGTGTTTATGAAACGGTTCAACCTCGAGCCACGTAAAGGTGAGATCACCAAGTTTCCGTTCGAGCCTTCCACGATCAGGGAGGCTGCCGCCAAGGGCGATGAACGCTTCGCAAGAGAGATGATGTTGGGCAGGGAGTGGCTAGGCGAGGTGAACTCGGGTGTGTTTAGGACGTGGGAAGACTTGAAGTTCATCAGGGACAACTGGGACGGGCCAATCGTGCTCAAAGGCATCCAACGCGTCTCGGTGAGTCGTATCGGTGGTGGACCGTGGTGGATGTTTCATAACCGTGTTTACTCCCACGTTGCAACAGGATGCAGAAAAAGCGATCGCACATGGCATCGATGGCATCATTGTGTCGAACCACGGTACGTTCGCTTATGATGTCGAGGACGCGTTGGATTGACGTGTGCACCAAGGTGGTCGTCAGGTTGATGGCGGGATCGGTTCGCTGGACGCACTCGACAAGATCACGCGGTCACGCAAAGTCCGCGCTGCCCAAAAGTCTGGCAAGTTGACCGTTCTCTTCGACTCGGGGATCCGCACAGGAAGCGATATCATTAAAGCCCTCGCGATGGGTGCTCAAGGTGTCTTGAGTCCGTACTTGTTTCCATCCTCCGAGCCCCAGCTTCTGATCTCAACTAGTCGCACGTCCGTTCTTGTATGGTCTCGCTATTGCGGGGCAGCAAGGTGTGGAACAAGTCCTGAGGCAGACCATCTGTGATTTGCACGTCTCGATGGGTCTCACTGGGTATGGCGACGTCAACGAGATCATCGGGAAACGTGACGAAATTTTGATGAGATTGGAGTACAAGTTGTAGTCTGTCGTTGGAAATGCGGTCAAGCAAAATCTTCGCAAGTTTTCGGAATCCATTGCTCACACTGCATCTTTTCAAGTTTTCCTCGAGTCCTAAGAACTTGCTCTGGCTGAAAGGTATCGGCCGAATGGTTCAACTTGGAATGGACCATCGCGACCATGTAGTAATGTGGATAAAGTTCTGACTTGACATGGGTCGTGACTAACCCGAAACGCCGCGAACTGTCGCCAATACTCGGATGGCAGTTGAATTTCACCATTGCCGTTTCTTCATTGATTGCGCCTGGATTGCTCCGAGTCTGCCCGACATGCTCCAACCTGCTGGTCATAGGTTTGTCAGAGATACAAAGATGGCTCGGGCGTGCCACTCACCTGCGCGTAGTGGTACGAGTCACGGTTTCTCATTTCCAAGCTAAACTTCAACACGTCTTTCGAGTTTACTGACTATCCCAACTCACAGAGATGAATTTGCGTACGAAAATGACTCTGCGACCAAGTCGACGCATAGTGGTTGGTGTGTAACTTTTGGAAGCGGTGCCAGCGACAACGGGTATGTTTTCAAGTTCCTCAAATCATTTGTACTAATCTGATCAGACCTTACAGGTTTGGTTTAGGGAGACTACTACTTTTGCAAGCCAATCAGTTTGATCGATGATGCCGCTGACGGCATTGCTGAACCTAGTTTAGTACTCTACAGGCGTGCGAGAACGTTGCAAGGACAACGATCGATAACATTACGCGCTACTGTCGTCGGCTGGTCCGACAGAGATTCCTCATACACGGGGGGAGACGAAGGAAAGGTCTTCGGCGGATGATTTTTCCCTGCTTCTTCCTGGACGGGCCTAGATCGTACGTCGTCAGCACTTGGTTCGACGACTTTAGTTCTTCGTCACTCACCTGGTCCTCTTTGTTTTGCAGCTGCTCGAGCCGCTCGATGATGTCGCCGCTTTTCATATTTGCCCTGATACCATGGACCTACGCAGTGTCACTCTCGTCGTATGACAGATCAACATTGCGTACCTTGGCGAACTTTTGAAGCTTGGCGCGGGGGAGACTTCGAAGGGCCTCGAGATTCATCATCAAAGTGGCTAATAGATTGGGTTCTGAGAGATACAATGATATGCTGAAATCGAGGGGTGAAGGACAAGGGTAATGGATAGTGACTGGTTTGCTATCCGGCACGTAGTATCGCCACTGTGGTTTGAGTAGACGTTTCTACAATGAGAAACTTTTACTTCAAACCACACGCGGCGGGCCGTGTTGTATGGCAAGTCCTGTTGACGTAACCCACACACGAGAACAATGCAGGCATGTTCTACATTTCACATTCCACTGTTCGTCCATCCACAGATCTACATCCATCATTCCAAATCTGGAAACCACCGTGACCAGGTGCATTGTCCTGCACGACGTCCACACCATCCAATACGGAACGACAATGAACTACTGAAAGTTCTCCGAGCTCACCCGTGCTCCACTTCTGAGCCAGTCTCGCCTTGGTGTAGACGTGTCCCACTTCCACCTGATGTCTACCCAATACGGAATGACACGGACTGCCTGCCAAAGCGCTACGCTTCCTACCACCTGCTCTGCTGGCACACGCGCTTGAACCTCCAATCACCCTTGCAGGTGTGTCAAAGCATTGCGGACCGCGATGGCTCCAATGTGGACCACATCGCATATTTATACCCCGGGCCCAAGCTCAACGTCCTCATCGCTCAGTACTTTCCATTCTCCTCTGTAACAACCAACCCCCCATCCCTTCCATACAATGTCTATTCCGAACGCTATCTCTCTCATCACGAGAATCAACCAAGACATCGACGAAGGACTCATCACCGACGTGCCAACTGTTCGCCTCGCACTAGAAGGCGTCCTCTCGGCGCTCACTCGTCCAGAGGCCTCTGAGCCTTCGGATATCACGGAGGACCGTCCACTGGAGTATGTCATTTGATTCGTCCAACGTGCACACCAACTGACCTCTCTCCCCTTAGCGTTGTCCTCATCAAAGTGAAGTCGAAGTCCTCCGTTAGCAACGAAATAGTTGTACATGGAGTTGCACCAAAACGAAACTTGAAGCCATTGCGCCGTTCAGCGGCGTTCTCTGGCGAAGAAGACTTGAAGGCTGCCTTTACAAATCAAGTGCCAGTCAGTGGGCGTCAGCCGAGCCCCGAGCTGGCGCCCTCCCATTCAGAATTCATTCCCCCCGCCGAGTCCACCGACCGGGCCGAAGCACCCTCACCAGTCTCTCCCACCGACTATAAAGGGAAAAAGCGTCCCCGGGATGAAGGGGGTGACAAGGAGGTCGTCACAGGCTCTCTAACTGGGCCGCAGCTTTCTTCGAAAGAGGACACGGGAGAAATAAAAGTAGTGAAGCCAGGGTTCTGGCGGTCGCTTACATTCAACTTCGGCCGCGACTCGGAGGGCGCGAAATCCTCCCCACCGACACGAACCCAGGGCCAGGAAGAGACTGGATCATCACCCGTCAAGCGGCGGAGACTCCTTCGTTAGTTGGAGGTCCAAGTCACCGCTGAACAAGAGGTGCCCCCTGAGGCCATGGACGCCACACTGTTTTTTTTTTTGTAACATACGTATCTCATTTCGGTTGCATGTTTCTTCAGCTCTGGACTCTTTTTTTTCTTGGTAGTGTACTCTTCCGTCAGTAACTTTTGCCCTGGACTGAATGCGGTCTCTTCTGTCGCTCCGAGCTCATTGCGCGCAATAGGATGGTCTGTTGGTTGTGAACGATGATGAGGGATGTCGATGAGTGCTTGAGTCCTAAAATCGAGAAGCTGCATAATCTGCGTGACTATCATGATCAATCATAGTATTCTAATGTTTCCATCGGCAGATGCCAAATATTGAGCCTGTTCTGATTTCTACCCATAGAATCCTTTGCTTGAAAGTTCGGTGTACGAGGTATACAGTATACTGCAACGACCTAAAAGCCCACTCCCAAACATTTACCCAAACACGTCTCGTCCAGGCGAATCCAACACCACCGCCCGCTCTGACACAACAGACACATCATCATCGTCCGCATCCACGTCCGTATCAATCCACGCGTCCCCATCCGTACTCTCCTCCAAACCACCACCCACCATCCCCAACGGCGCCAACGGCCTCCGAAACCCCTCCTGCCTTCCCTTCCCTTTACTCTTGGGCGCCAAACGAGGCGAGACGTTAAACACGTCTCCCATCACATTCTCGCGGTCGTTTTCCCGATCCTTGTACGCCCCAGATCGCCTCCCACTTCCACTGCCGTACCAGTCACGAGCAAGTTTGATCTCGTGTAAATGGGCTGTTCGGGCCCACCGTTTCGGAGAGCGTACGTGAGGCTGGCCTGTTGTCGACGACGACTGGGATCGGGCTATGGATTCCGCTCGTGGGAGTGTGTGCGGCTCGATTAACGGTGGACGCGGTTTCGTGGGTGTACGAAAGGTCGCGCCTGGATGGGCGCGCCTGTGCAACGCCGCTGCCGTTGGTGCAGCGGTCAACTTGAAAGCCTTTGGCGCATGTACAAGGTCGGATGCAGTCGCATGTAACGCCAGATGAGAATTATCCGCGAGTACCGGGAACAACGGGCGAGTGCCAGTGACTGCTCGTTGGTAATCATTCAGTACAGCGCTTCTTGAATGGAAAGGTGACAATCACCTGTAGCCTTCTCGGCTTTCGTACTCCCGCTTTGTTCAGTTGGGCTGCGACTCCGTCTTCTCAGAGGGTTCCAAGCATCCGCACTACTCCCAAAGCTCAGGTCACGAACACCCCATTCGCCCGTCGAGCGTTGCATCGGAGGCAGTGGGTGCTGTCCAGAAGGGGCCCGAGTGAGCCCGATAAACACAAGTACCGCCAAGAGAAGACATAGCTGGGCAATACCGAGCCGTTTCTCTAGTATAACCTGCACACCTTCAGGGATATATACCCAAGGGGAAAAAATGGAGTTTACCTCGTCTGTGAGATAGTTGACGCGAGAAAGCAGTTCACCATGTTCAAGTTCCAATCGCAGTCGCTGTCGTTCCCATTCATGAACTGTGCGTTGATACATTTGGGCTTGCATTCGGCTCTGAACGAAATGCAACCATTTCGTCAAAGCTAATATAGTCATCGGTGGGGACACTCACGACGCTCTCGATTCTCCCGACTTCCTCATTCAGCTTTTTCAATACCTCACGTACGCCGGCGGTTTGCTCCTCCACATACCGCGCGTACAAGCTATGGTTCGCTTCGAGAATCGTCAAGCGGTTCATAATCGTGCGATAAATAGACTCCCCAGCCCACTGTGAGGAAGACGGTGTCTGCGTCGGTGTCTGCTGAACCAGTACAGGAGAGCTGCCTGGCTGAGACGAGTGGGTCGCGGAGGTGTGCGTCTCAGAATCGTGCGAATGGGGGTGGGGATGATGGTCGGCCGCGGGTGGGGTGGGGGAAACGACAGAGGTAGGTGAGGACAAAGACAACAACGACGAAATTGCCTCTGTCACTGAGTGCACTCCGGTGGGCTGTTCTCCATCTCCTAAACTCGATGTCGACGTGCTCTCGACGAGGAAAGGAACGGATGGGGGCGCCAGGTGGCCGTGAGATGAAGACGCCTGTTGGATCGACCTACTCGCTACTACATCCGGCGATACCTCCGACGTAGCACCAGAGCGATTCCCAGAGGTCCCGAGCTGGGTCACGGACATGTTCATGCCACCATTGGACCCTACTTCAGGACCAGTGGCATTGCCCGCCTCCGACTGTTCTGCAAGCAAGGACTGCTGGGTAGCAGAATCCTTTAACCGCGCACGACTCTCGACTTGCCACGTGTCCCACTTCCACTCTTCCAGATGCGTGAGTCCATATACTCGAAGCAGGGAGAGGGGACAATAATATTCGTGCCCGTAGTGCGAGTGAAAGTCGATTCGAATGTACCGATAGAAATCGTGCAACGACGTCGGTGGATGGAAAGACTGTCTGTATAGTGAGACCAAACCGATCGCTCTGCACGCATGCCAAGTCCTCACCTGGACACCTCTCACATTCCTTGCGTGATACGTCCCAGCGAGCGTCCACCCCTCGTCAGTGCCCGTGTACGTCTTGGCGACGCTGACAGAAAAGTCCTTGAACACTCCACTGAAGAACTCGAAATTGGCTAATTGCACCGTGTCGATCCGGATGTCGTCACAAAGTTCCACCACCACGAACTGGCTGTCGGCACTACACGGCGAGAGCATGTACTTGTCTTTTTTGGACGAAAGAATCGACGAGGCGGACTTGGCAGACTTGTGGGACGTGTGCACCCGCGCAGAACAGTCCAAGTTG